>CAJPEV010000584.1:0-107098 GCA_905338385.1 Darwinula stevensoni | reverse complement strand
GGGGAAGGGGGGGGGGGGGGGAGGGGGGCCGAGAGTGAATGCAAATGGGAAATCGGCGGCGGAAGTTGGGGTCGCGAGCATAGTCGTTGGGGTCGTGAGCCGAGTCGCCCAGGGCTGCAAGGAACCAACACACGCGTATATCATTTGCGTTAACAATTTTTAGAAGCCTGGGGGCTTGTTTAAATCGTTCGACTTCCGATACGGATATAGGTTTCTCGGTGAATACGAAGAAGAAGGCGAGCGCTGAAAGGAATTTCGAATCGACAGTTAACGCGAGATTCTTGGAAACGGCGAACGATGGAACCGACATGACAGCAAAAGCGAAGACGCCAGACCCGGAAAGAGGCCGGGAGAGGCGAAGTAGAAGAGAAACTCGATGGCCGAGGAAAGCCTCAAGGCGTCCAAGGCAAAGCGAGCGACTTTCATTTTTTTTTCGCCGCGATTTTTTCTCCCATCGGCAACGCGATTGACGATGGGAGGCAGCGTTTCGCGCCTCCTTCGGCGCGGCTGCAAACTCCGTTTGAAGAACCGATTTCGTTCGAGCATCGTGGGGAGGCCGAACGAATAATCATAAAAGGTACGACGACATCCATTTAATAAGTTTCATACCAGAACAGTTGAGACGCTCTTCGCTCAAGAAAAGGTAAACAATGGGAGATTTCATTCAGGCATTTAGCGTCATCGACGGCATCGATAATTGGGAGCGAAGTCGAGTTTCTTCCTCCCTAAATCTGTGATAGCAGCATGCCGATGGAGCACCAGTAGCAGCTTTGTGAGCTTCAAGCAAGAGCGACAAAACTCGCAAAAAGGCTTTAATTCTTGTCAGGCAGTGGATTCTCGAACATATTATTCAGTCCATGCCCTTACTCCGAATCGCCCTTACTCTACGGATTGTCACAACCTGCATAGATTATATATTAATATTATAGACCGAAGTGTATATAATTGTAAATTACATTTTTTTGTGGGCCAACGGGTATGATGCACCATTTGACGCTAGATGGTGCTACCCCCGCCGCGAAATTAACCCATCATTAAGGGAGGCCTCTTGCGTCCATATCCTCAAGTGATACTTGTATATAACGAGTGATTCTCTGGATCATCTGCCTGGTTGTGTCCGGAGTAGTCCCCATTTAACTTAGAACGTAGATGTTCGCAGGTGTAACCTCTGAGGAATAATGCGGAGCCGTAAAGAAGGGAGAGCTCGATAACCCCTGGCCCCCACCGACTGCATCGACGAAACCAAGGAATGTCTTCAATTCCTTCGATGCTCCCTTTTTGTGTCTGAGCACTGTAGAGCGTGAATCCGCGCGGGGACACAACCCTTTACCCTCTCCTATTACCCGCCTCCTTTCTGCCGAATCCCGTCTATTCTCTTGTTAATCTCCACAGGCTTCGCCTAAGCGGCCTCTACCGAGCGTACCACTTCGTAGTTCCAGCGCACTAGCCACCGCTCTTACGAGGCCCACAAACACAGGATGCCAGAGTGTTGGCAGCGGAAACCCCGCTTAAGGTTAATTAGGGTTGAGTAGACTTCATGGCCGCGGCTAGGGAGTCGTCCCCGTTGCATGATAGCACGAAGTTGTAGTCGATCTCATTTGTTTGAGTATGTTCTTTTTCTGATGCCCGATGATGCCTTGTTGGTGTTAACCTTTCCCGTATCACGGAAAGCCGGAGTGCACGGTCGACTTAGTGATGAATCTATGGTGTGGTGCTCCGCAGGTGGAACCGCCACTTCTGTCTGCATCGAGTCCACAGCTAATATTTAATTTATTTTGGTAGCAAATCCGACCATGTGAATGGCTAGGGATGGTTAGTTTAACCTGCAAACTACCACGGGTAAGCGGAAATCTAGATCGAGAAGCAAAAATCAATTCATCAGCCAGTGACCACTTTCATCGCCCCCGTTGCCATGGAAGGTACGCGATCCTCCTCTTCGGTCTTATCTTATCGCCTGGGCGGTGATTTTGGCCATTCTAGGAAAAAGTCTGCATCTGTCTCGCTTTTTAAATGTTTCATTCGGACGGCAAGTCGACAGGTGCATCGGAATGATCGGGGCGATCATGCTCTTCGATCCCCCAAAAAAACTCTCCGTTTGAAGACACGTAACTGAACCCCACGTGACGCCTCCACTCTTGAGTACCTGTGCAGTACTCTATTTGCGTGTACAAGATAGTCTCCAGATCGCTTCACAAACTATGGCGCGTGGGTAAGCAGTTACAGTGAGGTGCAGTGTTGACTCTCAAGTTCCCTTGTCTACAGTATTCCCAAGGTTGCTGGAAACCTGAAACGGATCATCCCTTCCTCGCCATAATTTAGGTTTGCGCCATTACACTTTTTTACCCCGTCTCCCCGTCCAGGTTAGAATAGGCAAGGTTGGGTCTGAAGTGAAGCTTGAATAATGGTGGTTCTCGCCTCACGATTAGTGACGTCACCGGTACACACCTGCCTTGACTACTCTATTCTGGTTCTTGATTGAATCGAATTTTGAGATTATGTGAAGCGTAATACCCACTTTTCTCAATCGTTCGAAAGAAGCTTTTTTAGTTATCAAATATTGGCCCCTGGCCGTTGAATCTTAAAGCGTCTTATGAAGCCATCTTGAAATATTTAAAACATATTCATGCAACACCAGGATATCTTGAAGGATATGCAAGCTCGCATGGAATCAAAAAGGTGTTTGGGAAATCAAGATCCGTTGGAAAACGACGTAACGATATCTCGTTTGCTCCAAGGAAATCGATTGTGTTCATTCAAGCGTCGACTGCGAGCGCGACAGGTTACAAATGCTCCGAACTGATTCATTTTGAAACCGATTCGTTTTAACGACCGATGTCAGTAAGGGGATTTCAACTTCCAGCCGGCGAGAGTGCTTGCCGGTGAAGTGATCGCGCTGGGAGCTCTATGGGGACGTAGCCTGACCCTTCACTCTTTTTGACTTTTTTTAAACCTGCCATCGCGGTCTCTCGTAATATTATCGTACTATCAAGTTGGATATGAATACGTTAAGAGCGAATTTCTCATTCAAAGAAAAGTGAGACATCATATCAAGGCACGTTTTCTTGGTGTGGGTGGGGTTCATTTTCTGCGTTTTTTTATTCCGAGAAGCAGTCTTGAAGCACATAATATTTTTTGTTCTCCATTATCAAAGTAAAAATCAATGTCATATGGAAATCATATAAGTACGTGAAAATATACGTTTCTCACATGTGTAATTCTCATGTGTGAGTTTATCTTCGCCGAACGCATCCCGAGATTCGTCCTTAATTATAACGGATAAGAAAAACATTACCTCTTCTTTTTATGAAGTTTAAATGGTTTAATTTTTTTTAGATATGGCTGAGGGCGGTTTATAGTTACCTTCATGTTCCGTTCGTAACTGTCTTGTGGGGTAACTCATATAGATGTGTTCGACCTTTCTATCAGTTCTATCAGCTGGCGACTTCCTTTGAGTGAATCACATGGAAATACATTTCTTCCATATCTCTCATAGGCTCCA
The DNA here is from genome assembly GCA_905338385.1 of Darwinula stevensoni. Classification (NCBI taxonomy): domain Eukaryota; kingdom Metazoa; phylum Arthropoda; class Ostracoda; order Podocopida; family Darwinulidae; genus Darwinula; species Darwinula stevensoni. The sequence goes on along the minus strand of CAJPEV010000584.1, from coordinate 103,599 downwards.
TCATTGTACGATGGATCCCTGCAATTCGGGCAACGAAGAGGCAACAGACATCCAGCGTGCATTCGAACTGGTAAGAGACCGGTGCCGCCTCATGAAGGCATATTCACTCTCTCGCGGATAAGATACGACGACTAATGAGGCCGAGTAGGCTCAGTCATATCCCTTCGTACTTTTATTGCTTTCTTCAAGCGTCAACTTGAGAAAAAAGGAAGACTGAAGGCACTGTCATAGATAGGCCTCTTTGCATCCTCTGAATTATCATATATCAAGTTTATCCCGGAAGATTTTTCCAGATAACGTGAAAAAGATTTTATTCGGAGATATTAAACTTGCTCTAGGAAACAAGATAATTTAAGGTGCAATTTGAAGTATCAACTCAGTATCACTGGAAAAAGCGTGCAATTTCATCTTCAAAACATTTGAAGTCTCTAAGAGGGTATCGCTTTTAGTGGCAATCCTCAGTTGCAGGATATGTAATCGTGTCATACCATGTAAGCATTTAAATATGAATACACCATCTCGGCAAAGAAGAGAGTGAGATTGGGGTGGGATCAAACTCCAAAAAGGCCAGGAACGAACACCTTGAGACAATAATTTCCTGTGAAAGCATGAGACACGGAAGGAGGAGCATGTATTGTCGCGCTACATTTAATTCTTAGGGACTCAATTTTCCTCATTCGGTACCTGTTAGCTCACAGGACCCTGTATCAAACATTTTAGACTTCATTGTCCGTCAAGAAAGTGAGGGTAATATCATTCCTTCCACCTTTATGTTTCAATATTTTAAGGCATCTCTCTAGCCACAGAATATGAAGAATCCTGTTAATCCTGTGATGGCTGTTAATACCAATCATTTGTACCTCGTATATTCTTGTAGAGCCTTCATTGAATCTGATAATAGACTTTATATTCCATGAAAAAGTCATGGTAACTCTCGTTTCCTTTTCATTCAGACTCGACGTGAGGCCTGTCCCAAAGCCTCTCATCGAGCCTGAGCGTGAATAAACTTTTTTGCACATGACTGTTTGATCCGATTCCGGAAATCTTGACCCCCAGTCTCACTTGGTCCAGCGAGTGCTGCCACCCTCGATTGGATTCGTCTGAGGCTTTCACTTTTCATTGAGGATTAGAGGTCAATTGTGACACATGTGCTTCTTTTCCCGCTCTGGAAGAGCTTATTAGGTATTATCAATTTGCATTCCGATACCTGCATTTCTGGACGGAATGCCAGTTGTAGCCGTCACTAATTTAAAGAAAATCCTTAAAGCACCCTCACCCATTGAGTCAGGTCATTTTTGTTTGACTCTCCAAAATTACTCTCTTTGACCTGTTTACATATTTAAAACAAATTTATTATGGAATTCCAGTGAATTACTCTCCGTAGCCAGAGGGAAAAGATCGAGTACTGGACGAGAAGTACTGAAAACTTATAGCGAGTCACTACCTCGTACTATTGAAATTGTGACTGCTTTGGTGCAATCTCGCTTCACCTGGGGGAACATTTTTTGCTCGAATAATTGTGCTAGATTGCTCGCCCAGATATATGATTAATGTTAGCTGCCGCACCAGGACTGATGTAGGCCCCAGCTCTCCCACTCGCAGCGTAGGTGGGTCCAACGTGGTGTAGTCTGGATCCATATAACAACAGCACACCTACGTTGGATCAAAGTTCGACCTATGTTGGAATTCCACATTTCCGATGTGGGCCCAACGTTGGGAACCAACGTTTGTCCCTCGCAGCATTTTGGCACCTGATATTGGCTCAATGCTGGACCGACATTGGATACGCTAGCTATATCTTGGGCAATATTACCAATATTGACTAAATATTGGCTCCCGCAATTTCCATGAAATGTTCTCGTAGGGAATATGAGAACCCTTTATGAAAACATGGCGACCATTTCCGAAAGGAGCATTAGAGCATGGAATATCCATGGACTCAATTCTCTGTTTCCTCATCCTGAGGACATGACGAGGAAATCAGGGACTGAATTCGCAGATACTCCGTTGAACAGTAAGGAGTGGACCTTCTCCTGAAAAGTGTAACAATAAGTACATTCAGGTGAAAATCAGCCTTTGTACTGTTCCGTGTCTCATGAATTCCGGTTCAGAAATACATGTATGAGTTATTATATTTCCATTTATGCATCCTTATAACGTGGCGTCCAAATCTTACTGGCAGCGTTCGCATAGAATTTGAAAATCAGCTTGAAAGTCAGGTGTTTACGTGTCTGCGCCCGCGCGTTTATAGACATATCCACCTTCAGGCTTGCATTTCTCAAGAACACGGGGAAATATTATGATTTTTCGAACGTTGACCTATTAGCAACGACCAAGATTTATTATTATTTATTTATTATTATTATTATTATTTCTCTCCGTGACTCCGTGAGTGTTAGTGAATGACGAAGAAAGTGACTGACGCTAATTCTGTTTTCTACTTATGGTTTAAACCTGAAACTTGGCACACAATTGCGATCGGGTTGTTCACTTTTTAAATTCATTTTTTTGACCTCAAGTGAAAGGTTTATTCAAATAGTTCTTCAAGTATTAGATGCATACATACTTTTCTACTGATTATCTTCAGATTCTTTTCTGGCTTACTGCAACGTTATATGTTCCCTTAATGTGACTTCGTGGAAGTCCGAAATTGGTGAATCAAAATGAAATGGTCGGGTGTTAATTTGCGAAATTGTTGACCTATTTTCAATGGAATGACTCAATGAGGTCAGGGGACTTCCGTACGAGAAGCGCTTGGAAGCGTTGGGACTGTACTCGCTTGAGAGAAGGGTATGGAGGGGCGATCTCATCCAGGCTTTCAAGAACGTAGAATCTGGTGCGTTCTTCCAGTTCGAAGGCAACAAGAGAACGAGAAGTAATCAACTCAATTTGCGTCAACCGCAGATGCGGCTGAGGTCGAGACAGGACTTATTTATTTGTTGGGTGGTGAAAGCGTGGAAAGCGCCAGATGATGACGTAGTGGCTGTCCCGTGGCTATTAAAAAAAAATAGGATGCTTTTATGGACGAAGAAAGAAGTGGACAACATAGACGAAAGGGACTAGGGAGACAGGAACTAGGATATGTTTAAAAAAAATTATTTAAATAAACCTCTTTTTAGCTCTAAGGAGATTAAGCCTAAAGTAAGGAACGCTTGCCCTTGACGCATGGCTTCTAAATGTCACGGCTTCAAAAATCACCTCCTGATTCCACAATTCAACTTAATTGAAGCATGAAATGAAGCCGTACCTTCAGATTTGGCGCACAAATAGCTATAGGGTTGCTCACATTTTAAATGTATCTGGATCTTCTTAAGAAAATCTCTCAATATCATATGAAAGGTTTATTCAAAAAGTACTGCACGAATCAGTGGCATCCATACTGATTAGCTTCAGATTCTTTCATGGCTTACTGCAACATTATACTGTCTGTTCGCCTCATATGCTTCGTGGAAGTCCGAAATTGGTGAATCAACAATGAAAACATGCATGTTTTAGATGAAAAAATATAATTGCGTATTCAAAGTTACAAGTCGAAGGTAAACAATTTCAATCTCATCCCAGTAAACTTGATCAATACGCACATCATCAAATATGCAAAAGGAGCTTGAAAGTGATACTAATTTGTTTAATCTGTCTAATTTCATATATTGTATTAATCAGAACAAAACCTATAGACACTTAGGTGATGACCAGATCAGAAATCTGAACTTTTCAGCAATATTCATTCCTGTTCATCAAAAGCACTTAACCAAGGAAGTAACAATTTGGAGTGGATTAGTTTCTCAACGAGCTCTACATTCTGAGGCATTTGTGTTAGCCACGATATTTAACTCTGCTTGCATGGAATGGACAACACCTGGTTCACAAGCTACATTCACGGAAGAAAACAAATCGTGAACATATTGTCACTGCTTCCTAACCTACTTAACAACGGTGTCCCTAAAGGTATCCTTCCATGTCCTAAATTCTTTCTACTTGATAACAATGATCTTTGACCTTCATGACCTTTCTTAGAGATGGAAACATAATCAATTTCGTGGGTAATGTCCTGATCCTCGTATCAGCGACTTCATCAAATGTTGACACCCTAAAGAGAAGAATGGATATGATTATGAGGGAACCTACAAAACTACCATAACTCAAATCACCTGAAATTAAACTCAAGCAAGATGCAGTACCTCCTCATAAAATCTACTTCAAGACTCCGAAATATCACACCATCTAAATTCCAGCTTGAATCGATGATCATCAGAAAAAAAGATTTGGGTCAATTTTCGCTCTTCGTTAACCGTTTCACGCAAAATTTTGGTGATGATGATGGCTTTTTAGCCATGGTACCTCGAAACTTTTGGTGTATGCAATGGACTCAATGTCACATAATCTGTGCGGTGTTGCTTTCTAGCGGTGGAACAAGCGACTACTACGGCAGAGTACCTCCTTAAGCGTTAAACCAAAAAAATGCATATTGGTTTTTTTTTTCTCGAAAGCTTAAATCAGCTTGAAAGTCAGGTGTATATGTGTCTGCACGCGCGTGTTTATACGCATATACAACTTCAAGCATGAATTTCTCATTAACGCAGGGAAATGTCATGATTTTTCGAACGTCGACCTATTAGTGACGACCAAGATTTCTCCCCTATTACCTGCATGCCTATGAGTCTACTTCTCGATGATATGTGAGGTCTTCACTAATGCTTTCTCGAAAAATTAATCCAGTCACGTTTTCCGTTTGAAATCAGGAAAGATTATGAGACAACTAGGTGAGCCATTAGTAGCGAAGAAAACTCCGTTTTCTCAAAGGAATCGCCTATTGAACATCTTCCTCTTCCTTTCTCCAAGTGCTTTTTTCCTGTGAATATCGATGTTTAGAACCTTGGACCTTTATAACTCTCATGACAATGTGGAGAGATACGTGCATGTCATTTTAAAGTCGCACAATACGACATTTTCGAAGCTGCGTGCCTTCGAGGTTTGGTACTATTACATCTCCTGTATGTGCTTTTAGTGGCTCGACAGAGGGACGAAAACAATACATATGGGGAAAACAATGATTAGCGTATTTCATGAAGTTTACCAGGATGAAGTTGAAATTGTTCACCTTTTCACTTGTAACTTGCAATAGGCAGTCATATTTTTATCCAATCATATTTAAAGCATGTATGTTTTTATTTTTTATTCACCAATTTCGGATTTCCACGAAGTCACATCAGGCGAACATATAAAGTTGCAGTAAGCCAGAAAAGAATCTGAAGATAATCAGTAGAAAAGTATGTATGTATCTGATTCGTGAATAAATATTTCAATAAACCTTTTATTTGAGTTCAGAAAAATGCATTTAAAATGTGAACAACCCGTTGCTACTCGTGTACCAAGTTTCAGGTTGAAACCATAAGCGGAAAATAGAATTAGCGTCCGTCATTCTCTTCGTCATTCCCTCAAAGGAAGTCACGGAGAGAAATAATAATATAAGAATCTTGGTCGTCGCTAATAGTTTGACGTTTGAAAATTCAAGATACTTGCCCGCGTTCTTGAGAAATTCAAGCTTGAGGGTGAATATGTCTAAACGTGCGGACGCAGACACTTAAACACCTGACTTTCAAGCTGATTCTCAAATTCTACGCAAACACTGCCGATAAGATTTGGACTCCACGTCATAAATAAATGCAATTTGAAATATATTACAATAATTCATATACGGATTTCTGGACACGACATTCGTGACAGATTTAAGAATAGGAAAGGAAAGGCACCGAAAAAGGAGATATGCTCAAAAGCCATTTTCCAAACCGAACTTGTGGTGGCACAATCAAGCATTTTACATCATTAATTGGCATCTAATTGACATGAAAGAGAAGACCAAACTGAAGTTGTTTCATGATGATGACATAGATGTCCGCCTCTGAGACCTACCAAAATCATGTCCTGTGGTCCGACTTAATTGCTAGACTTCCCCCCCCCCCAAAAAAAAAGGTAGAAAATTTGGGCATAAATACGAGTCATTTGTAAGATTCATTTTTGTGGATGCGTTCATACCATCATGGGTCCCGTTGTGCCAGCGTTGAATTGTCATTGTTTAGACTTTGCCTACCCTTTTTTGAGCCTTCAAGGGTGCAAATATTAATTAGAGCTTGATAGTACTCTAATGAGTGTTGTTATTTCACGGAAGGGTCCTTCTGAGGTTGTACCTTCCTTCACTAGATCAGAACTCGTGTTTAGTATTTGAACAATGCAATTCATTCTTTCCAGCAAGGGACAGAATGACGTGTCGGGCGTCACCCCCTATTTTATTTTTACTTGTTAACAGGTGGCACCGTGATGAAAAAATATATAAGGTATAAGGGATAAGAGATGGAGAATAAGAATATGCTACAATAAAAAGAATATGTCCAGCATTCCCACCACTCCCGGCAAAATATGGTGAAGTTATTATTGCAGCGACGTCTCACATTGATATGCTGTTACTAAGTAATACCAAAATAGAAACTCTGCAAGCAGAACTCCTTCACATTTCACCTTCGCATATGCAATCACAGCGCCCCCTGTCAAGATGTAAAAACATGTGCCGGACAGGGGAAGGAATTAGTCATACACCCATTAACATCTCTGTCAAACATCAGCTGCATCTGCCTATTCCTTAAAATGTTATGACCAAACAAAGAAGATTGTTACAAGTCACCATCCACATTTCTCGTCCATACCTTTTGAAGGAACTAGAATCTTACAAGTATATTTCAATGCCATGTATCTTCGGGTAATTGCTATGCGGAATAGTTCATGAAAATGAATCTATCACATGCAGCTGGTGGATGAGAAGGCGGCGCTGGAAAAACGAATGGAGGAAATGTCAGAGGCACTGGCTAGAGAGAAGGAGCTGAAGACCAAGCACGAGGCCAGAATCGAAGAACTTGAAAAGCAACTCGAGAAAGATGAAACGGCGCGTCAAGATAAAGAGCGAAACGAGGACATGATCGAAGACGAATTCGAAGAAGGCAGAGCGCATGTCTCTCATTCTGCCAAATTTTCTTTCATATTATATATTTTTTTAATTTAAGGTCAAATGTGATAGAGGGACTCTTGATTTTAGGTTGAAGAGATGCACGGAAAGCTGGAGAACCTGTTGAAGGCATTGGCTGAAGAGAAGGAAAAGGCGAAAGACCTCGAGGAGACACTGGCTAAAGAGAAGGGCATGGAAGCAAAGTATAGGGCTGGCAACAAGGAATTTCACAGAGTTTTCGGGGGAAATCTGTCCATGCATGAAGAAATACAGCGAATCAAACGCACAATCACGAGGAAGATGAAGGAAAGCAAAGTCCAGGTCTCACGTTCCCAACAATTCTCCTTCGCCATTAACCGCATTTCCTTTAAGGAAATCGCAGACAAATAGCAGGCTCGTGATTTTAGGTGGAGGAGATGCAACGGCAATTCGCCAGGGGGAAGGTGGAACTTGCCCAGGCGCACGCAAAGTGGGCAGAAACTGCCTTTCGTGCTCACAAGCCGATGCAACCTCAAATGCTCGATTCGCCGCCGACTCAGGTACAATTGAATCGCTTTCTGTATTTCAATCTATTCGAACCTGCATCATTACATGGTAAAATAGTAACTGCACATTGTGACATCACGGCTGACCTGGGACTCCTTAATACCATGCATGAAATGCATTACAACTGAAAATTTCGCTGGAACCCTCAAAACGTGAGTTTTGTTAATTTTGCGGAGTTCCACTCCTAAATGTGTTCGCGGTAAATGGGAGTAGGGAGCTCTTACGTGACTCATGATCAAATGTCACATGGTCAGAAACAGGTTACCTGAGGGTTTCAAGGCATAGAAAAACCTACTGCTCGTCTCGCGAAAGGGAAAACATGTATTGTGAAAATCAATGTTGGGAGAGATTAAAAGAAATGAAGGTCGGAAAGGATAACGTGGTGAGTTTCGAGTATGGATTTTCAGCTTAATGCACAATGCGAGGAAAAGACAATACCTGTGTGACTGAGGTGGGGGCAGAACTGAATGACGCTGCACTACTCGTAACCTTCACAGTAACTCCGTGAATTGAAGGTAGGACTACAACCGAGTTCGACAAAAATTGCTTCCCCTTTCCCCATCGCCTGTCCCGCTGCCTACCAACTTGCTTCCCCACTTGTACCATCGAAGCTACGCTCGTCTACATGACTCTTTACTACGCTCGCGTGGGACTTAATATTCCCTTAATTGCGGGCATGCGTATTGCCCTCTACAGTGATTCGTGTGTTCCTATTTTATTGCAAAAAGCACCTCCTATAATGACTTTGGAGATGTCGTTGAGAGAACTCCATGTTTTTTTCCTCTACTTAATGTCTTAATGTTAGGATATAAAATGGACGAAATGGTGATATCGATGCGTTTACAGAATGAACTAGGCGCCCCAATTCTTAGTGAAGCGCCTTTGATAACATCTTTTCCCCTTTAAAATACATTTTTTTCCTCAATGAATTTTTGATGAATAAAGTTCGAAAATAAATACAGGTTTTAGTTGCGAGACCTTCCTCATTAACCTTCCCAACATCAAAAACAGTGCGAAGATGCATGCCTTATCCAGTGAATATTACAACGAGAATTTCGAAGACAGTCGCACCATAGCTTCCAGAAAGTGACCTGATGAGACCGGCATTTCATTTGTCCCGAAGGTCTGTATGTTTGGCTCTTTCTCTCCGTCGGCTCCTTCTGACTCTCAAGGACGTCGCGGTGGAACAAGGAGAACAACGAAGCAGAAGGTCGTAGAATATCTCATGGAGACAAATTATGGAAAATTGCAGTGCCTGTCCACTTGGAGATGAAAGGCAATATCGAGAATAGACTATCGCTCGGAAATCCCAAAGTATACGAGTACAATGAAAATGGCTGCGCAATGATGACATTGTTATTTCATAATTCCATTGCTCTATTCATACTCCGGGCAAATTCTCCGTCGATTGTATGTTTCTAATGGGCATTTTCCAGTACGATAAACGTTTTCCTCATGTTATCATGAATAAACCATGACGGAAACCCTCGTTTAGAATAGATCCGTCTGGAGGGTTCGATTGTCTGTTCCCCGGCAAACAATATTCCCTACTTAAACCTTTCCATGACGTCAAAATCATGCATCACTCGAGTTATGATGAGAGTAACGGCGCCGAATTACCGGCGCCGATTGATGGCAACGACCAGGAATGAAAAAGGCTATATGAAGTTCCAGGTTACTCATCTGAAATATTACGTGACGTGAGGAGTCAATATCATAACAAATTCGGATCCCTGACGATGTCAAATCATGTCCTGGAGTCATCCATTAGTGGGGAATCCGAAATAAGTGCAACCGATAAAACCTCGACCTCAATTCCTGTTTTTCCGCTTCGATGAAGTGATTTATTTAGTAACACATATAAATATATATTTACATAGTTTTCCCGAGGATATACCGAGTCTCACACTTGTTTCTTCACGCGCTTTAAAGACGGTCTCACTCCAGAGGACTCCGTTTCTCTTGTTCTTCGTGTTATCTAGCCGATAGTAGTGAAAAGTTATGTTGTGAATTAATTTTATCTCAATAAAACTTTTATTGGGTGTAATAGGCAGACGGTTTCTGTTCTGAGCAAAGCTACGTCCACTTTCATTGAAGGCAAGGCACAGGCTGCCTTTTGGCACCACGACTGTGAAACTTTTCTCCGGCTAAGGAAACATGCTTTTGCAGTGGTAGGGAATGAGTTCAGTTTAAAGTAAACCATCTAAAAATGCCCCATACTTTCTTGCAAAGTTGTCCAACGCTCGGAGAGAAGTTTCCAAAAAGGACCAGAATTTTGTGTAGGTCATGAGTAGGAACATGGTTCTCTAAAATTCTCCACCTACTAGGGCTCTTTCCAAAAGTCGAAATTAATTTTCCTATTTAACGAAGCCACTCTGTGGCAGATATTCGAATAAACATGATCTTATCTAATATTTTCTCTTGCCAGATACCCAGATGCCAAGTTGAGAACGAGAGCGACCTGCTTGCCTGCTTGCACAGGAAGGATCTGCACGTGATCCATGTCTATTCGCACTCAAGAGTTAAAGTAAAAGCGAGGGAGCCGAGTGCAGTGACTTCCTTGGATTTGGATGCAGACTGGACGGTCCGCTTGTTTCGGCTGGAGAGGAAATTCGGTGATTATTGGATTATTGTCATCTCGCGAACGCATGATGCAATCGGTGAAATTGCTGAAAGTTCTCATGAACTTCATCATCACTTTGGAGGGAAAAAAGAAGGGTACCTTTCCTTCCACTTTTTCTCCAAAGTGGAATCGCTGGGGATACCGAATTCCTATCATACCTCTCAATATTCCTATTACAAAACTCCACTATCCCATTTCACTGTCCAATAGGTTGGGTATGACATGCACAGATGAATTTCCACTTCCACGGAATGCCCAGTGATTCTCACTTAATTCCCTTGGTGTGAGAATATGAAATAATAGAAAGGATATATGAATAATTAATGACAGTTTGCACCATTGAAAGTCGCGAATAGAAATAAATGTTATGTGCTTGAAGGTATTGATAATAAATACTAATAAAATGTTTTAGTATCGTTAGGATGTACTTGATTTGAAGATCCAGATATTTCCCAGGTAGCACCAGAGCGTTTAATGAATGTTTAGTGAACGGTTCTTTCAATGTGTTGCCGACGTTCCGTAAACGCCCTCGGGAACGTGCATTGACTTTTCAAATGTCCGGAATTAGAGCGATCAAAGCAGTTGAAATTATACGTTCCCTGAACGTTCATCCAGGACGTAAATTGAATATTCCCAAACAGCATCAAATGGTTCCATTCGGCCCAAGTAAAGATCTGCTCCCGTGAAAGGGATAATAGGCAATCACGTAATAAGTTACTGTAATAAGAAGTACTGCTTTCTGCATTTGGGAATGTTAGCATCCCGATCTTAGCGCAGAATTCTTTCTGGTCTATCTCTCAGATGAGCAATTCTCTGCGCCGGAGATGCACGTGGCAAAAGAGTTAGGAAATTGAAAATTTTCCATTACTAAAGAACTTATCGCTACAACAAGAATTATGCGCTCGCCACTATGGAGTAGAGTATAACTAGAGGCGACACTCCGAGGTAAAGGGGGGGAGGGTCGAAGTATTGCAGAGACATCTAGTGGCTAGTGTTCAGAACTTCCACGAGGCGTGCTTCGTGGCCGCGGAATAGGGAATCGACTCGTTCGGGGATTCGATCCAAAGGGATCCCTCAACTTAGCATGGGTTCTCATCGGGTCTGCTGCTCGACCAAGGAGGAGTTGTTGATGCGCGCACGCTAGGTGGAGGATCGATAGTAATATTTATATAGGCTTGTAGCGACCCTGTCAATGTTGGACAAAGTATAGCTTTCAGGCAGACTCATTCTCTCTAGGCTCCCAACTTTGATACGACTCATGAGAAGAGATGATAGGGATTAACTTTCTCTCATGCATACTTATGTGCAATCCATGAAATCACCTTGGAAATCGAACCGTATTCCCTCCATCCTTTGGGCCAGAGTTTTCTGGAGACTCCTCGGACTGGGTAACTTGATAAGACCGATTTGTTGAAGGATTCAAATGTCTTCCACTGTGGTGTATGTGGGGGATAGATCGGCACTCCAAGGAAAGTATCGGAGACTAATTCCATCTGTATGGAGTATTGACTCGCTATAGCGGCTACTTTGGCGACATCTGGCGTCTGTTGTAAGAATCTTTGTTTCTAGCCACTATCAGATGGATATCTAAGTTATTCTCAAGAAAAACACCTCTTCAACATTCAACGAACTTCCTTCAAGAACGCCACGTATTTGTGATCAAACGGCATCTTAATTGAGCGTCCAACAGTTGCTCATCCCTGACCTTTGAAAGTCAAAGAAACACTTTGAGCCGGGGTTGAACGTCTTCCTGAGCGCTCACGTGTTACTTGGGTTGTTCGGATTATATATAATACGTTAAGTATAATAACCAATAAATTAACAAAATTACGTTACCAGAGATGCAAACATAATGAACCCTGTAAAGAAGTCAATATATACCCCTATTTCACAACTTTTATTGAAATGTTAATGTATTCATGCGCTCCCACGTCGTTTTGAATGATAATGCAAACTAATTTCATATAAGCGCACATTTCAACATGACTTAAGTAGTCGGATATATATATATATATATATTATATTGGACGTGAAGAAAAATAACCGTTTCATTCTTTTTCCACCTTGAGCTCATTGTTATGTTTCAATGACTGAGAAATAAAATATCCAGTATCGACGAAAAGATTCACTTTCGATGTGTAACATCTGAGGGGTGCCGGAGAGGCCCCTCTTAGATCTGCGCAGAAACCCGTTTTGGGAGTGGAACGGTTCGCCATATAGGGTATGCTGTGTAAGTAGACAGGGCGACGAAGCGCGCCTGTGGCACGGGAACACATGCAAGAGCATGACATCGCGAAATCGGAAACTTGTGAAAATGTCCTACATACGGAAAGTCTATTTCTTTTCGGGATGGGTTTCGTGAATTCGATTGCTGGTCATCACACATTGGATCAGAGCTATCATGAAAATTATTTTTCCGTCACATTCATTCCAAATGTTTCACTACAATTCCTAACGATTCCAGTTCATCCTCAATGCACAAACTCTGTTCAAGTATCTCAGTCTAAAAAGTTCTGGTACGTATGAAGAGACCTAATGGCCAATGGATGGATATGCGGGTACTTGCATTTGATAACTTATTTCACAATTGAGTATTTGCGAAAACACCTTTGTAGACGGGTTTCTGAATCATAGTGACATATTTCATTGAAGATCTAAGAAGGGATGCGAGCACACAAGAGCATACCTGGGGATTTGTTACTTGAAAAAACTTGAAACCTTTTGAAATATTATTCCAAGGGATGAAGCCATTCATTTCTTTTGTCTAGACATTTTGGAAATTCATGGTAGGAAATATTTTATGCCTGCCAATTCCAATAATTATTATTACAGGAGGCGACAATGCAAACCTTGCCACAGCCCTTCATAACAACTGCTATTAAGAGAGTGATTGAAATTAAGTAACATAAGAATATCGAAATCAACGAACAGATCAGCAATGTATGTACAATGCTGCCTAGGTGGATCTGAAAAACGTGAGTAGGTTGTATTACGGCTGAGAGATACACAAGAGTGTGCGATCTGTCTTGGCCAGCGAGGTAGAGTCGTTAAGGCCAAAGCGCCCGTTTTTATTTGGGAATGGTTCGTTGACGTCATTACACAAGCAAGATTTTACTCCAACACCCCTTGGTAACATCACTTCCTTTCAGGCTTCATTTAGGCCAATCTTATTTCTTAAAGATGGTACTTAAGAGGAAAGATAACCATGAAACTGTTGCGATTCAGGAAAAAATGGCAATAATCCATTTGCCATGCTTGACTTCAAAACGCTCCCTTTGAAGTCAAGTTTGAAGGTAACCTACCCAAGTATTTGTGCAGTGATGATTATATCACAGTGAGTGCTGAGCTTCAGCTGATTGCAATCCGGTGGTTACCGATTTGAAAAAAGAATTTCCTTCAGGTAACCCCAAAATAAGGTGTTCAGGGTAAGGTAAGGTGAATAAAGAGAATATAAATAGGAAATGTGATGGGAGAAGATGTGGTCTTGAAACTGGTCTTATTGCGGGTTTAGAGTGACCAATGCTGTATGAGGTGAAGCTGTATAAAATGCCTTGGTCAAACAATAGCCTTACAAGATATAGTTGGGTCTATCCACGTCAAAGGTCCAGAGAACCTTAGCTTGAAATTCCATTGAAATTACTCATGTCTCCATACATTCTACGTCAAAGTCCATTATCTCTTCCCACGTACACATTCTCCAGTCTTGGGGGTATAAAGAGCCTTTCCTGACACAACTCCGATTTTACTCTGCAATTACATGGGAATTATTCCCTCCTTCCACGCGCTGCTCTCGCCATCTCCCGTCCCAGGAAAGTACTAAAGTCATTGCCACATATTCTAGTTGGCAGTGCGTTGCTAGCATGGCAGCGACCAGTCGGCATTCGCAATGTGTAGCAGAATTGAACGGTTTACAGTAAAAGATGTAAGGTTCACGGATTGGATCAAAGGTTATTTTTGACATTGTTGAGATCACGAGGCAGCGTCGAGTTCAAGATTGGGAGCCGGATCCTGTCATTAACAACATTGCAGAAAAGATGGCCTTGGCTCACCGAACAGTATTTCGGTTGGCCTGATGTTAGCCTCGGTCCTGGCTTTGTTATTTCTTATCCTATACTCGAAAATGTTGTTCCAATTCTGATTTCTGATCTGATTCTCACGCGTTGATGTCTCTGTCGGGTCTCCGTAATCTTGAGGTCGAGGGGCCAAACTTAAGCAAGAACGGCAAGTATATAGTGATGAGTATGTCATGGAAAGATGGATAAGTGGAACTGAATGTCCTGGGGTTGTGTTGTGGTCAGCAATCAGGAAGTCTGGGTTCGAGTCCCTGCATTTCTCTGAGGGAAATGTCCCGTTCCATAGTCCAATAACGTCCATCAGGACAGCAATTCCTGTCGACGAACTAAGGGTCGGTAGTCGCAAGCGAGAGGTCCTGAAAGCCGCTCCAGCAGGGACCGTCCGTCGTGGAAGCGGACTTGTCCCACAATTCCGTACATTTCTTCTTTCGCAGGTCATTTTTAAAATCAGTTACTTCGTTGCTAAAAGAAATATACTGCAAATCGTTTGTTTATGATGGGTATCTACGATTAATACCATTATAACTCCAATCATAGACAGACGATATATGCGTCATTTCAAAATGGCTGCGCCCATAGTAACCCACGAAAAATGCCAGTAGATTACCAATTATGCCCAGAAGAAGCTTTTCCTGCAGCAATTCAATTGTTTTTAACGAGCTTGTCTTGAAGAGGAGGGAAGCCCTTATTTAAAATTGTCTCTCAACGTTCGCACACCACACACTATAATTATATATGTTAAATGTCTCTTCATGCACAATACAAACTCATGAAGAAACTGGCATTTTGTGCCTGGAAAATGCAGTGATGATAGTGAAGCAGTTGAAAAATTCCGGCGCTGGGAAAACTTCTCAGGCCTTTCATTTAGGCAGTAGTTTCGAAGAATATTCCACGCAGACATGTGGAATGTCGTCTGAAAATATCTACTTGGCACCTATTATGATTTTTCCCCACAATAAGAACAAAGATAAATGTACGTGAGAAGGAACTGGAATGACACAGGACAAAACACATCGAGTCGAAAAATGGTTTTCATTCAGACGAACTTCTTCAAGAAAAAAAAAGTTTTGAGTGGATTCGGATTCGCCCTATCAATTCATCCATCCTCAAGTTTATTTTGGAGATGGCTACGATATGTACAAATCATACACATTTATTCCTAGTACTTGTGGATGGGCCTCAAATGGACTTTCATTTCACAATGAGCTTGCTAGTGAGAATCGTGAAAAAGAAGAATCCTCTGCTTCGGTTTCTAAGTTTGAGTAGTTGTTGTGGATCTCTTTCCACATGTTAACTCAGTTGATTAACGACATTCTATGAGGATAAGGGGCAACTCTTTCTGATGTCTGATGCGTGCGGGAATACTCGTTGATGCCAGCAGCATCATCATGCTCCAACATATTTTTTTCGGCGGGTGAATAAGAGCCTCAAAGTGGAAATAAGTGCAGATACGGTTCAGATCAAATATACAACTGTGAATTTCTTGGAGGAACATGATAACAATGGAATAAAACGTTTTCAAGTGCATACTTTGCTTGTCTTTCATTATTGTCATTTTCTCGTAAAATTCATCAGATGTCAATGAAGTTCTTAACCTCTACTCGGGAACCCTGAGAATCTCCCAATTAAGAATGCAAGTTCTCATGAGCCTGTCTTTTTGAATAAAGCATGCGTCTTATCTGTTGTACTTTCATCACACCTTTACAATCCTCATAGTTCGCACTTTACGACTCCACTTGCCAGTCCATGGACAGGACGGTAGTGTGCAGCATTCCTTTACCCACAGACGTGCTAATACTTTCAAATAAATATAGGCTTAAATTCTGGTATATGTGTATTGGTATATGCATTTTGGTGAATGTCTTCATGAGGATTGATACCACAGGTATCTGAGACCAAGAGAGCCAGAAAGTTCGTTAAAGTGGATCTCTGAAAGGTTTGATTGGCTCCTTCTTCACCTTTCTGGTGAGAACAATTGAATCAGTCGCTCTCAGTCCCAATCCCCACGGTCTCATCGCTATTTCCTCAACTTGAGGACTAGACCCCATCTGAAAAGAAGTAAGAACCTATAAATAAATAAAAACCATGAGATATCGCTTCAAATATACAAGGTATGACAAAAAATATGACCAACTACTTTCGACCTCTCAGCAGAGAGCTATTTCTGGAAAATGTTCTCTTTGCATATATTAGTATGCTTCCAGCTCATATTTAAAATTTCACTCAAACATATTGGGCCGAAGCAATACTATCTGCAATATTTGAAAAGAAGTTAAACATTCAGAATTGACAAGAACTCCTGTTGGCAGTAGAATGGAGAAGAGTGCTTTCTTTCCTAGCTACCGAAACTAAGTCGAGCTCCTTGTCCCTTTTAATTCATTCATTGGGCTGTTTGTTTCTTAGAGATGGTTTTCATTAGCTTATTCCCAATGGATATATGAATATATGAATATCAATCCACAGAGTTTCTCAAAATTCATAATTTCCCTTGTTTTTTATTAAGAAAAAGGAACCGTGCATTTCAAATATCAGACGTGTATGAGAAATAACACCGCTTATAACTTTTATCTGAATAAAATGAATTTTTGCATCCCTTTGATTTTTAAATAAAGGGAAAAATTGGCTATATCCTAAGCAAATTTGCAGAGATATGACTTAAGCAATCATGAGAAGCACTTAAAGATATTCGTCTTTTATGTCATACCTTGCAGACTCAGGCTAACGTAAAGGAAGAAAACTTCTCAAAGAACGTTGAGAAACCTCTTTTGATAGGTATTCATTGACTCCTCTGCTACTCATTGGGAATAAGCTCATGGAAACCATCTCAAAGAGGCAATCAGTCCAATCATTACAACCATACGGGAGTAATGGGGCTCCCTGTAGAAAGACCGATCTCAAAACCACTATTTTAATCCACTTTTTCTCGACGATTTGTATTCACATCTCAATATCGCTTCCCAGCCTCCTAGTGCCCCTTCCAGATTACTGCAATATGCATAACTCAGCAGCGTACCTGTATTTCATTGTTATCTGTGATTTCGTCGAACGATTCCGCAATTTCTTCGGTGACCTCTACTCCATGTGGACCAGAAGATGTGAATGACACCTTCTTCTTCTTAGGTTCCTCCTTGTCCTTGGCATGATCTTTGGAATCCATCACTTTCACTCTCAATCCTCCTGACGCCACCCCTTTGTCCTCAAGTCGTCTGGACTCTACCTGATGGGGAAATGGGAAGGTATGAAAACTCATAAAAGCTAAGAATTTATTACAGCTTGTGAGAGATATGTACCAAGAAGAGACTCCTCTCGAGTTACCCTCTTCATGTTCGTAAACATATGCTCTGTGTTCATGAAAAGAATACATTTTGTAATAGGTCTAAGTTTTAGAATTCATGGCTATTTTTTATATATTTTTTTAGGATATGCCCGGAAATTTAGGAGATGTAAACTACAAAGTACTCACAGTATAACTTGAGCATAACAGAAACACCGTTCCATTGCCTGGGAAATGTGTTCCGCGAACCGAGTCCTTTATCAGTCATAACAGAAAAGATAATGGCAGAGGGCTAATTAGCAAGATTGAATTTTGAATTAGCAAAATACGGTCTCCCATCAACGCGTTGCGGCGGAAAAACGTTAACCTTAGTTGCTGGTAGCTTCTACAGGTTGGCCACAAAGTCCCTTAACAAGGAAATCACACCGTAGAGAATATCTCAATAACACGTTAAGCGGACGATAGATTGTACGATGATCTGATATGGCATGGCCACCTCGCAGCCAAGACTTGACGACATGTGACAATGCACTTTGGGGAATCGTGAAGGAAAAATTGTCCCAACTGAGCCTAAAAAATGTTGAAGACCTTAAAACAGCCATCGGAGACTGCTTCCACGATATTCAGCCTTCCACGTGGAAGATGATGTCCAAAATAACATGGGGAAAGATCAAACAATGTGCGGAAAACGGAGGACGACATAAGACAGGATGTGATTTCCTTGTTAAAGGACTTTGTAGCCACCCTGTACATTTGATCACACGTGAATATCTCCGCATGAAGCCGATTTGCCAAGTTTTTTTTTTGAATATTTCATCCTTTGGGAACATGTTATTTAGGTCATAAGGTATGAAATGTCTGATTTTCGGTTACTTAACAAGTGATCGCGATTGTGAATACAGAAATTCTTAAAATTATATCATAGCTACACAGAGTTAGAAGAAGTTAGAAGTGCTTAAGAAAACGTCATTTCCAGTTAATTCTATTGTACCGTTATTTGCTTTTGTTGGTACTTCAAAATGGTTTCTTCACAAGAAATTCGTGTTCTTTTTTTTATACGAATATAAATTGAACCATAGTGCGTCGCAGGCAGCAAGAAACATTTATGCTGCTTTTGGAGAAGTAAGTGCTAACGAACGGACTATTCGCAGGTGGTATGAAAAATTCAGCAAAGGTGATGAAAGTCTTCAAAATGAGCCCAGGGGAAGACCGCCAAAACTCATAGACATCGACGAATTGAAACTTGTAGTGGAGGCTGACCTAACGAAAACCGTCAGGTGTCATGCAGAGGAGTTAGGGGTGTCCACTTACACAATAAGCCAGCACCTCGCTTCAATTGGAAAGGTGAAGTTTGATAAGTGGGTTCCTCATGAATTGTCTGATAAACAAAAACTTGGCCGATTAGAGGTGAGTTCTTCACTCCTCGTGAGGAATTCAAACGATCCATTTTTGAAACGAATCGTTACTTGTGATGCAAAATGGATTATGTACGATATTAGGAAAAGATCAGCACAATGGCTAGACAAAGATCAAGCCCCAAAACAAGCGGCAAAACCATTTTTACACCCGAAGAAGGTAATGGTGACGGTATGGTGGACATCAGAAGGGATAGTGCATTACTTCATCCTCCAACCGGGTCAAACTATAACTGTTACTGTATATTGTGAGCAAATTGAGGAAATGCATGAGCAGTTACGCATTAAGCAGCCAGTATTGGTCAACAGGTACGGGCCTATCCTATTGCACGATAACGCTAGACCTCACACTTCGCAAATCACCGTTCAAAAATTAAGGGAATTAGGCTACGAAGTTTTGCCTCATCCACCGCATTCGCCCGACCTTTCACCGACTGATTATCACCTTTTTCAGGGTTTGGAGCACTTCCTTCTAAACAAGCAGTATAAAAATCAAACAAGCGTGAAAGTTGAGGACTTCATTGCATCCAGAATGAAAGGAATTCTTCAAAAAAGGGATATTCGACCTTCCATTACGTTGGCAAAAGACAGTTGATTTTAATGGATCATATTTTGACTAAGAAATAGTGTTTTCATTATGTATACAGTGTTTTACTATAATCCACAAAAATCGGAAATTTCATACCTAACGACCTAATAACATGGAGATCGCCGTCGGCATTCCAAAACACTGTCGTCGTGACCTTCCCCCACAGTTCGGACAATCCTGACTTTCATGGTATGTTAGAATGACACCACTCTTGTCAGGCGCTTCTTTCGGGGTCGTAATGGTCACAATGATGGACCCACCCTTTGTCGCACGTAACGACTCTTGTCAGGAATATCTTATCCACGTTTATGGTCTTCTGAAAGGTCCCTGTAAACTCCCAGACCTCTCGCTTCGTATACATCAGACAGAAGCTGACGTGCGCATAATGTATAACAATGCATTTCATCCTCTACGATTCCTTGTCCTGAGGGAAAAGAGAGTTCCCTTGCAATCTCATTAAACGATATACGACGGTTGCCTCTGTCGAGGCTTTTAATTTTGGCGGTATTCACGGCTAATAGGGTAGAAACCGATCGGCCTGAGTATGTCTTGTCACAAACCGTGTGGCGCCGGACGAAAAATGATTCACCGACGGATGGACATCACTCAGATTCATTAAGTCAGCATTCCACGCCTAGACAATCAGTTTGGAAATTCTTCAATCTGTCACACCCTCCTTCAGCAGGAATTTGATTGCGGAACAAGGATCTTTTGAGCTTCACCTCACTATCGGCCATTTTACTTGTTCCTTTTAACGCCATCGAGCGCTTAATTCGACTGTTACAGTGAGAAGTGAAAGCGCGCATACCTCTAGTGAACGTTTCCATTCATGCGGATGAAAAGTCCTAAGAAAGCAGTTCAGTTATATTATTTTTTTAAATATTCATTTCCTCAGATAAATGTGTACCAATACCTGTTCTGAATTTTTGTCAGGAATGTCGTTGAAAGTTTCCCTTGTTTCATCACTGACCCCAGTTGCCAGTGGATCACAAGAATGCTTTGGAGGTTCCTTCTTCGTTTCAAGATCGTTCTTGTGCTTGTTCTTTTTGCCGAGATATATTGAATCCTTGAGTCTAGATCCGAATCCTCCATGTCTCACCTCTCTCTTCTCAAAATGCTGCTTGGACTCCATCTGGTAAGAGGTGAAATCTGGTTAGTTCATATATTCATGCGAAAACCCTACAACAGTCCATTTGCATTTTTTAAAGCAATGTTCAAAGGGCAGCCAAAGTCAATATTAACCAAATTACCTAATAATGAAAAAGGCGCCAATAGCAAAGTGTTGTCATGGCAGGATTAACTTTAGAATCACTTCATCTGACTAAACAAAATACTTGCTACTGGACGTAGGAAGACTTGCACCCACGCTAACATTCAGATATAGTGACACATTTCGACATAAGCCTACTTTTATGATTTCTAGCCCTTGTTTTCCTTACCTCAGTTTCAGGTAGGCAGATCTTTTCAGACTCTCATTCGCCCAAGCCGAAAAACCTGAACCTATTGCTCTCTCAGATCAGAAAGTTTAACATGATTCATCAGATTAGCAGGACTTCCTAAGGCAATCAGAAATACCTCATAGGTTTGAACAGTGGGTTGAATTTGTGGCAGCAGATTATAATCGAGATATGCCCTCTCTTCAAAATTGCTAGGCAATTGAAGTGGATTGGGAAAAGGGTTACGTGCTTTTAGGAACTTTAGGAGTGAGCAGCAGGTGATGTTAATCACATCCATGGCACAACAACTTTTGGCATGACTCATGAGTGATTTTGATGAAGACCACAGTAACAAATTTCCAAAGATATGAGTTGCTACGTCTTTTTCCAGTAAAGCACATCAATTTTTTAATAGTAATTTGAAGTTCACTTTTTGGAAAGAGGCCAAAGCGTTAGGATGAAAGTGAACTTTTGCCTTTAGGGTCTTCCGAGGGGTTTAAATGTATTTCTTATATATAAATATAGATAATGCATTGAGAAGGGAGTAGGCTAACATAAGATACAGTGAGAGAAGGGAAATGAAGGCCTGACTTTGGAACATTTGCAATCCTAGTTTGTCTCGCGTTTGTTCCCCGTACGAAGAATGTGAAGACTCTGATCCAAGATGGAACTATACCTGTAACACCCACGCAGCTCATGAAGACAGAGCTGAAGGTAGTCCTTATTCCGGCACAAATATCACCCCACACGCATTCGAGTGTATCCACGTGGTTGTAGTCCCTCCATACATAGGGATTGGGCTTTTCCAGCATATCTAGCCTATGCTATCTGTCTTCCTACGATACTCCCTATAGGCTTAACGTCTCTGCTTGTGGATTAAGTTAGGGCTTATCTTGCGCTGCAACGTTGACTTGGTGAACGTTCGCGACCAAATTCATTTCCTGGTTAGGATCTCATGCTTTGAAACCCTCTTTCCTAGCGGCGGCAGAGAAAATCATAATTATTATTTCTGAAGCTTCTGTCAGCAAATAATTATAATGAAATGAAGTAAAATGGCTTCTTGCTTCAAATGTGTGGATTGGTAATCCTTACAATTGATTCATTCTGGAAGAGGGAAGCGCAAGGCAGCGTTTCCGATGCCTGAAGTTCATAATAGCCATATTAAATTAAGAAGGGATGATCGATTCAGCGATGTCATGTGCCGATCGCATGGAAGGATAGATCAGTGACGCAGAGCTTCTCAGGGACAAGAATATGTAATACCTATTTATTATCGTTGACGTTGAATCTACTACTGCCGGGGTGAACTTCATGAACCACACAGATCTCCCCGAGCATAATATTGTGGATGCACCAGCAATAGATTTATTGGGTTATCATGTATCTAAAAAAATAAAACTCTACACTGTCTCCGCAAAGAATCTGATGTAGATTTGCGAATTCGCTTTAGCAGAAAAAAGTATTTGCCAGCGTTTCCAGCCTTCTCAATGAAATTTACTATTGCAATATTAATGGGTCAGGTTTATACGTCATGCAATCAATGAACTTAAGCATGGTAAGGCCTAAAGATTTCTGCGATGTTTCATGATCGTGAAATGTCTTTTGAAAGGCTGAAGCTTCTGTTATGCATTTTTAAAGTTCCGATTCTGTTACGGAAAATAAGTGAGCAGAACTATAGTGCCAGTTCTTTTCTCATTAACGACCTTCGTTTACCTCTTTCTCCAGGAACTATGGTGATCTCATTCGATTTTTTAAATATGATATAGGTGCAATTAGGCTGGGGAGGACCTCCTAACAGGATTGGACCTTACCCTCAAAATGATTTCACACTAGGGAATCACGGAGTCCGAAATCGGAAACCAACTAAATAGGTACCTGTTGGTATGTAAATTCAAAGAGAAACCCTACTTTTGGATTAATATGCTGGGTATATTTATCATAGGGAAGGGGAAATATTTTAAATTGTAATATCTTGCAGTATATCAGGCGGATATAGAAAACCGGATATTGCTACGTATATATGTATATGTAGATACTCTATATAGATATGTAGACACGTATATCTAGATACTCTCAAGTTGGTAATTTCAGAAAAATTTTTAATTATTCTGGTAAATCCCTTGGGTAAACATTTTTCATTAGAGTCATGTTTTCAAAGAACATTTTCAGCAGAAATTGTACAAGTATATGTTGGCATGCTTACTTTAAGAAACTTCCAACTTAAGGGCCATTTCCCGCCCCGATATTTGAGGATGAATTGTTAGGGCACATTTTAATGCAGACGTGTCCCACTGTAAGGAATGCAAGCACATCCGCAAGGACATCTCAATGGATTGGAAAGCCCTGATGGTCTTTTCAACAGCTTCGGATGGATAATCCATTGCATTGCAGCCTCTCACCGCGATGATGCCACTACTTTGGGGTCACAGCATAGCTAGTGCGAATAAATATTGGGGTGGAAAGTCTTGCAACACTGCGCAAATTTTTCAAAATTGTATAACTTTATTGAAATGCAATTTCATTCTACAATGTAACTCCGGACACAGTCGAGCACATTTTTAGAAATACAGCGTTCTATTGGTTTGGAAAGAAAGTCTTGCAACACTTTCTGACGAAGCCCTGCGGAACGCCCTCAACGCGAATCCGAACGCCAACTATTGTTTGCTTACTGCGCTCGATTCTTACTTCTAAGGGAGATACGAGGAAATGGAGTCCTATTATGCAGAAAGCACGTGCCATTATCACATTATCGTCATACTTCCTGTGTGTCAGAATTTAGGTCGTTCAGATGGTTCCCGATGGCCATATGGGTGACTCCAAGTGTTGTCGCCGATTCGCGAATGTTGGCGTTCGGATTCGCGTTGAGGGCGTTCCGCAGGGCTTCGTCAGAAAGTGTTGCAAGACTTTCTTTCCAAACCAATAGAACGCTGTATTTCTAAAAATGTGCTCGACTGTGTCCGGAGTTACATGTCTTGTTACCAAGGTTCAGATAGGGCTCCAAAGTACACTTTCCCTGAAAGTTGACTCAACGGAGCATGTTTCAACTCTAAGCGTCCTTTATCTCAAGAGGACTGTATATTTAAGTGGGTGTGACACGTAAAATCGTCCGAACTTGAGTTTCTTAGACATTTCCCGACCTAAATTCTGACACACAGGAAGTATGACGATAATGTGATAATGGCACGTGCTTTCTGCATAATAGGACTCCATTTCCTCGTATCTCCCTTAGAAGTAAGAATCGAGCGCAGTAAGCAAACAATGCCCCCTGCGAGACATTTTAAAAGTACATTTTCTCCTTACAATTTCATGAAGAATTCTCCCTGTTCGCGATTTAGCATAGGCTATAAGGCTCCGGAAACGACGCCGGGAAAGGTACGAAGTATATTGCAAGAAAGTGGCAACCCAACCCGACAAAACCCAAGGTAATTCTGAGCTGGATAACGCAAAGAAAAAAGTTAACTCGGTCATGTCACTCCCTGAGACCCATTCGCCCTGACCCGAAAGAAAAATCTCAACCCTTATCCTACAGCACCCACGGAAGGATACATGGAATGATTATTAGCATTCTATTGATATTTCCTAACTGCAATCCCTCCGGTGTCCCCATGCTTCCGACTTTCTCTAATCTCGGCATAGAGTTCATGATGAGTTGGGAGAGGGGAATCATAAAAAAATGACTTATAAGGATGGAGGCCATGTCGAGATGATGTTCAAATAGGACTTCAGCTATAAAATAACGCATGCGCATGAATTAAACTGCCCGTTGAGATCTGTCTCATTTCCACGTGGAACCATTGTGGATTCAACGTTGCTTTGTTGCTGAAGGAAATTAATTTTTTTATATGGAGTCAACGTTGATAAGGAAATGTTGCGTCAACGTTGCAATGTTCCTTTTTAACATTGAATCAATATAGATATGCTTTATGTGTCATCGTTTCCACATGGTTGATAAAAAATGAACTTTCAATATGGTATCAACGTTGACACGCCAAAGTTGTTTCAACATCAGCTGCGTTGGCATTAAACGTTAAATCAATGTTGAATCACAAAGGGTGTGCTACTTGGTTCCAGGGGGTTTGCACATGTTCCATATATCTAAATAGAGATAATGCATCGAGAAGGATATAGACTAACACACAACGCAATGATAGAAGGGATAGAACGACCTGATTCTGGGACATGTGCAAACCTAGTTTGCTTCGCGAATACCCCAATTACGAAGAACGTCAGAATCTGATCCAACATGGAACTATACCTTTCACAAACAGGCAGCTTATGAAGACAAAGCTGAAGCGTAATCCTTGTCCCGGCGCGAATATCACCTCACTCGCATTCGAGTGGATCTGTGTGGCTGCACTCCCTCCATGCTGAACGAGTGGGCCACTTCAGCATATCTAATCTAGCCCATCTGTCTTCCTCTGGTTTTGCCTAGGCTTTACGCCTGGGCTTGTGGATTAGAGTTAAGGAATATCACGCGATTCAACGTAGACATGGTGATCATGCGCGACCGCAATCATTTCCTGGTCAAGATCTCATGCATAGAAAGTCATTTTCCTAGCAACAGCAGAGAAAATCCCATTTATTTCTCAAGATTCTGTCACAAAGGCAAATAATGGAATGAAACAATTTTTGCTTGGAATGTGTTACTTGGAAGTCCTTACTAGATGAAACTAATTAAATTTCACGTTCTACCATGCCGCAAGAAGCATGTTGTCCATGTTTATTTCCTAAGAGATGCACATGGAGTAGGTGTGGGAACCAAAACATACTGTACATGTTGCATCTATACTATTTAGCATACTTTTTTTCCGCATGTCGGAGTAGAATAAGGATTTGGGAATTTTCAAAAGCCTGATTTATTTCACGTTTTCTTTAACCTTACAAAATATTTCCCAGAGGCGACAACGAGGACCTTACAAAGTCCATTACAAAGAGCTTCAACTTAGCCATTCTGAGGGGGAAAAAATACCTCTGCCATGCTTTGGTTTTGACAGCAGTGAATCCGTTGATTCATTCTGGAAGGGGACGCGCTAGACAGCGTTTCCAATACCTCAAGTTCACAATAGTAGAAGTTAAGAGATGAGCGGTTCAGTGATGTCATGTGTCCGTCGAAGGGAAGGATCGATCAATGGCGAAAAGCTTTTTATAAAGAACCGAAAAGTGAATACCGCTTTCTTATCGTTGAAGCAAATACTGCCGGAATGAACTTCATGAACCACACATAACTCCCTGAGCGTAATTAGTGGATGCACCTGCAACAAACTTAGTTTAGCTTTATTATTTTCTTTTAAAAAAATTCAACAGTCTTCTCAAAGAACCTCTGTAAGTTGCTCTCCAGTTGATAA
Source organism: Darwinula stevensoni (assembly GCA_905338385.1). Classification (NCBI taxonomy): domain Eukaryota; kingdom Metazoa; phylum Arthropoda; class Ostracoda; order Podocopida; family Darwinulidae; genus Darwinula; species Darwinula stevensoni. Next base: position 77,304 of record CAJPEV010000584.1, on the reverse strand, counting down.
TTTTCAGGAAATGCTCAGTTAGGTTACAATTAAGTTTCAGGAAAAGTCAAATTAATATGGTAAATCCCGTAGGTACACATTTTCCCTTAGGGTCGCGTTTCCGATAAAGTTGTAAACGGAAATTAGGAAATTGCTTCAGGGGCATGAATCCAAGGGGTACATTTTCATGGCAGACACGTCCACTGTAAGCAATGCTGGCCTTCCGCTAGGACCTCTCAACCGATTTGAAAGCCTTGATGGTTTTTTCAACTGCTTCGGATGGATAATCTCTTGCATTCCAATATTCCACTATGATTCCACAACTTCGAAGCCACAGACCACACTGAGCGTGAATAAATATGACACAGTATTTTTACATATGTGCTCGACTGCGTCCGGAGTTACATGTCCCGTTATGGAAGTTCGAACAGGGCTCCAAAGTACAGGTTGCCTGAGAAGCATGACTCAACGGAGCATTTGTGAACTCCAAGCGTTCTTTATCTCGAGAGGACAGGATGTTTACGAGGAAATGGCACACATAAATTAGTCCGAATTTGAATTTCTCTAACATTTCCTGACTTAAATTCGGACACTCCGGAAGTAAGGCTTTAATCTATCCATGGCACGCGCATTCTGCGTGACAGTACTCCATTTCCCCCAAGTTTTCTTGGGAAGTAAGAACTGAAAGCGCAGAAAGTAAGAATGCCACGTGAGAAACGTTTTTAAATTTTATTCTCTCCTTACAATATCTTGAAGAATTCCCCCTCTTCGCGACATTGCATAGGCTTAAGTGGAATATCTATGAATCTTCCTAAGTCGCCTATGTTCTATTTTCCATTTGCCTATTTTCCAAGGGGTAGATGATCTCCTAATTAGTGAACGTTCTCATGATTCGGTGAGATCAGCAGTGCAACAACAAAAATATGGACCGTGAAATACACTGACCTGTAATCGGAATGAGCGGGGTCAATCGAAGAATATGAGCAGCACCAATTTCGTGAATCACTGGCTGAGGGCTGAAAGGCGCTCAATGCTGAGAAGAAATGGTCATGCGAAACAAAATCAGAAAGCGTCCCAGATGCACACAGAAAATCCGACTCTCTTATTTTTTCTACGTCTCTCTTGCAAGAGATAAGAATTCATATCAGCCTTCCAAAGATAATAGATAAATAGATATGGAGGTCGGGCCATTTTCTTGGTTCGCAATTCTAAATGAAGAATTATTGATATAATTAGAAGCATATTGGGTGACGCAAAAAAACGCTCCTTGTTCGATGCTGTATGCAATTTGCTGCATATCATCTAGGTTATTGATATATTCGAATCACATTGGAAACACCGCAAAAATTATTTCCTGAATGTTTCATGTGCTTAGTTTAGGTTGTCCGAATGAAATGTGGCAGTCATTCAAAGGGAAGTGTAAAAATTAATAAACTCAAATACTTCGATTTTTGCTAAAAAAAAAATTGTTTTTGGGAACACCTTTTTCGATCATTCAGATTTCCGAGATTTTCTGCAAAGAGCACCATCCCGTTTTCGTTCGCAGCAACGTCAGTGTTGCCGTTCACGGCCTAATTCCACAAACTGTTGATGGAGGAATGAGATGCATAATAGTCTAGATGTGGACGTGAACGTGCTTTTACGTGAACAATAGGTGGAACCAGGAAATGAATTTTTCTTGTTTTCTACCGACACGTCAGCTGGGCCATCATCGTGCGCTCTACTCATCTGCCTGCTTTCACGTGGATCCCTTTGTTCCAAGACCTGTCGGGGGAGGGCACACTTCCCCAAAGCATTTTATCTTATCTCATATTATAGCTTCTTCTATTGTGAACATAACGATGTTAGTAATACTTCTTTATTACAGCGTCTCGCTCCGTTGCGAACAGGAATTTTTAACATCATCTCCTTTATAATTCAGCCGAGGATAACGAGTCGTTTCTAATGAAAATTCCGATTTCATTCGACTTTATTCTTGCATTCTATCACGAATTGTATGTGTTTGAAAATATAAAATTTTCTCGATCACAATTTCTTGTTTTTCTCAATCGTGATGTCACTAGTCCTAGTGTCTCCGGTCCTGAAATGAGATTCGCTTTCATGAATCCCCTCTACATATTGACCGATATTGTGACTAAATTTCCCATTGCTTCAAGGTATTCGGAGACTTCTGGACTACTACTCATAGGGATGGCCAGATCGTTCCGGTCCTGCTTGCAGCAAACCTACGCGTTACGTGTACGGGAAGGCTTGGACGTCTTCTTTCCTTGGAGGGAGACCTGGGGCCGTATTCTATTAAAATCTTAAACTTAGTTTAAGCAAATTGCTTAACCGCGGCCATGTATTTGAATGGGGCAAATACCAGCTAAGCATCTTGCTAAGAGGAAAATCACACTTAAATAAGTAATAAAATACGACCCCAGGTCATTTGCAGTTCCCCAGGCAGGAATGATTGCAAATGATGAGGTACAATGGCGTATTTTACAAGGGGGCAGGGGGGGGGGGGGCAGCCGCCCTTCTGGCGCCCATAGGACAAAGCCTGGCACCCCTTGGAGGAAATAATTTCCTCACCTGATATCACTCGGGTTGGTTCGGCGCCCCCGCTCTGTTGCCTTGCCCCCCCGACCCTTCAGCCAAAATACGCCACAGGTGAGGTAGCATGTGCGTTTCAGACAAGAAAGTACTGGTTCCAGTAAATACGTCTGTCGTGATTATACAGCAACGGGCTCATGTTGGTCATATATGTTTGTCATCAAATGATGTCGAAAGCGTGGAATTGGTATTCGAACGTTCCCAGGGACTACAAGGCAACGCGACAGAAGAAAAAACCGCGACATTCAAGAAGGTAATGATGCATTTTTTGGCAGCTATTTGTTTGGAATAGGATTCCACTCAATAATCTCCAGAACTGCTGGTCTTGGTAATAGGCTTCATCTGTTCCTTTCTGGATAATACATTCCTGCCAGCTGCAGGATTTATTAAACACAGTTCCTATTTAGGTTTTCGCCCGGTCGAGGGTTGACAGTCGACCCGAAATTGGATAGCCCTTACGGGAAGTTCGATCCTCATTTGGCATTGAGTAACGTCGATCTGTCAACAGTGGGTTCGGAAAGAATCTCTCCTGAATATGGTCAAAAGGGCAAGCACCTCTTCCAATTTAGGTTTAACAATGTGCAGGCAATGTCTGGGCAAACCAGAGTGGAATATATTAGATTTCAACTTGTGTATTACTAGTCTTGTTCATTTCATTCGCAAACTGATGCTGGTAATCGCCCAAGATGAGGATACCACAGCGTCGATAGACAAGCACACATACGAAGTGAAATTTTCTGTCGTATCAGTCGTCCATTCTTTTATTCGTACTTGTCATACATTCAAACCATTGTTCGGTGAGTCTTCGGTCTTCCTCTCTCAACTTTGGATAGTGAAACCCAAGGAGGACGATAACTCTCTTGACAGGACCTGTGGCATTTCCGGCGGCGTAAGGTGGAGGAGAACTCTCCCTTCCGGTAGATCTTTCTAGCTTTCGATGGTTCAATGTCGAAACTTGATACAACATCTGACGCATAATCCTACCTTATCTACTGCATGGGCCGAAAATAGCTTCGGTTATCTTCATCACTCCACAGCACTGGTCTCCAAGAGTTGGCTAAAATTGCCATAGCACTTCCATATGGAGCATTCATTATGCTTTCCAATGATGTCAACAGAGTAAAGATTTGAGACATCACTTCCAGGAAGTGATGTCTTTATCTTAGATAAAGAATATAAGAGATGACATTGGAAATTTGAACAATACCTTGGCCAGATTGCGAATGTGGAAGCGAAGGAATGGACGTCACCTGGGTATCTTGCAGGGTAATTGTAAATGCACTTTTTAACCGCTTCCTCTTGTTCTTTGTGCATAGCTGCATCGGAATGACGGAATAGATCTTAAATATTTTGGTAGCAGTGGCAAGCGAGATACATTTTTTTTCATAGAAAAGCCCTTGCAGTATTCTGAAGCTCTCTCAAAACTGCACTGTGAATCTTTAGATAACGGAATATTTGTTGACCCATCCTGTAGTAACACCGGTAATGCGTTTCCAAGGTTCAGATCGTTCACTGGGCTAAGTCACAGCAATCTAGTGAGCGCGAGATACAACGGTCCTTTTTAACATGAACAACCGACCTCTACGCCCTCAGGTCATTCCCGCCAACTCACAGCTCGTTCTGACGTCACTGGTTGTCTCCCTCGACTCCGTCATCTACGTCTTCCTTCTTTCCTTTCCCCTACTGAGGCTGCTCTAACCCTAGTTCTATCTGCAATAGATCATGCTTCATCCGAAATTATATCACCAGGAATAGCTCACATGCTCTTTTCGTGCAGCACCGGTGAGAGCCTTCAGAACCTTCAGGAAGAATCACGAATTCCATTCCTTCATTCGAAATATTCTATGAATTGATCATTACATATTAATCTGTGGAAAGGAATTGCACACAATTTGTGTACTCAATTTAATAGTGAAAGCAGAATGGATGTAACAGCATTCGAGAATGTTCATAGGGGCCTACGATTATAAAAAGGAAAACACTAGTACTTTCAATGGAGAAGCCTTTAGGAACTTTGTGATCCTAATTTGGTCAAGCTCTCTCTGCTCTTAAGACTCTGGGTGAGAAGCTTGGTTAATAAATTCCCATGCAGGAGACCTAGGTTCGAAACCAACATTACGTTTATTTCTTCAAGTTAGCTTTAATTAGCATTCTTGGGAAGAAGAGATCTCCGGGCCTACAGCTGAACCAGTCTCCCTATGCTAGAGGTCCCTCTTGTTGGTTTACGCTATCGGGAGGAGGGAGGAGATTAACTTTGCTTATGAGTCAGGGGATTAATCGTTCGTCCACAGCCTCTTGCGCTTGTTACTGTATCACACGGAAGGAACACGTGTTTCCCAAGGAAAAACTTAATTCATGATAAATTTCTCAAACTGATCATCCAGTATTGGATGGGGCATCCGATGATTTATTCTTCTTATGAGACAAAACTTGTTCCGAAGAACTGTTTTCCTCATTTTATTCGAAAAAGGAAAATTTCAACTCAGTAGAAAATTTGTTTGGTAAAAAAATTATTGACTTAAAATTGACAGTTTCTTTTAAATCATTGAAAATAATGGAAATCATAGTTCCGTCAATTTTCAAGAAAGAGAATTGCTAGGATGGGATGATGGCAGCAGAAGAGGAGATAGGAATACACATCAAAGGACATTATTAGTCGCAATAGTCACGGTGAGAGAGATCCATCTGAATCAGGAAAATTCGATGCGTAGCAAACGCGAACGAAACGAAAATGTATCCAGTGCACCAAGCGATGTCCAAAAATCGCATCATATATTGCCTAGATATTTCATGGATAAATCATGATTTTCGTACGTCCGTATGCAGCGGACGTGTGTGGAATCGTCCTTCGCTACTTGGATGGGTGGGATAGGAAAAAAGAAATTTCACCTCCAGGCTTCGTGTTTTTTTTTTAAATTAAGGAATTAGGAAGAATGTGAGATCAGACGTTAGGATATAAATCTGATGTCATACAGGGGTTCGAAAGTTTTTCAGATCATGAGAGTTGTCATTGCCAACTAAGATAAGGGAAACGGTCATGCCCATCCTTGATAAGATAAGAAGCCATGAAACAGCAGTAATTTCTCTCTTCCTATTTTACAGAGTCTGAGGTGAACATGATTCAACACCCTGTATCCTAGATTCCCGAGGCAGGATCACTTATTTCTCTTGTGGAATACTTGAATCCTCCTTGAACTCCAAACGTAAGTCTCTAATCATGTATTGTGCAAAAGTTATCGGAATGTTCATGGGGGCCCAGTTTAGCTTTCAGCAAGTATAGACTGAAACCGTGGTGGCCTTGGAATATACCCTATTTATGACTACTCCTTCCAGAAAGCAGGTTATATGGAACATGCATACGGAGCATGTCATGCCAGGTAATTATTCCAGCTAGGTAATTATTCCAGCTATTCCAGGTAATTTCCTTGGGCCACACGTATATCCTGTACTTGTGAGGCCAGAGGAACTGCAACACCCCAGACGGGTGAATCTGCCAATTTTTACAATGGTCGTGCAGGAGAACGTGAAATAGGAATACTATATCTGCTACGTTTAGCTTTCGATATATTAATTATTAAGATCTTTAAAGTTTTCCGCAATGATAGTAATATTCAATATTTCACTTCGGTAAATGTGAGTCATTTATCCGAGATTCCATGGGTGTAGACCTCTTTTTGCAATATAACGTCAAAACTTGTTATCTATTTTTGGTGTCAACAATGTTACTTTAACCCATCATTGACCTGGAAAATCAACAAATAAACAATGAAAAATGCAATTATCGAGATTTCCTTCATATTAGCATGGATGGAATAGTTACACGGAGCGTATCAGGAAAAAGTACACCACTCATCATTTGAAGTGGATCACTATCAAATTCGTTGATTCCGATGAAACTAATGAAGTATGACACATATTGCTCGCATCTACTCTTGAACCACTTTTGTATTCGATTAGTTGAAGAACCCGTGTGAATAAGCAAGCGATCCAAGCAGAGTAAAATCTGAAGAATGCAGACAGAGATACAAATCGTTTGCACGTTGTGTCAATGAAAGCTGTCTCCCATACTCACATCCGCTTTACTATATCAATATGCGTGAGTAGGACTGCCAATATGCCTTGCATCGTTCAGAACCTGAACATCTGCTTTGGACTGATGTACTGCTGGCTGTCGTCACAACGTAGTGTCGCGCGTGCGTTAAATTTATCCTAAAGCGTTATCAACAGGTTGCAGACGAGGCTCAAAACGACGAATTCTGTTGAATATCGGCACGGTGAATGTCGGCAGCTGTCAACAACATCCACGAAAGACCGTTATTTGAGGGTGTCTGACGCACGTAATCCCAGCTCGGACATTACAATTTTATTGAGATACCCCTAGAGACTGAAAATATTCGTGTTTGCGCGTTTCGACACATGATATTAAGAGAAGGCTGCGCTGAGGAAATTTGAGGTCAAACCGACGTGACCTGTTCCATGTCACTTCGAGTGACACTTCTTCGACGGAAATTTCTCCGCCATTTCTTCGATTGGACGCTTCTTTGAAAGGCTTTCGTCGAAACGTCCAGTTGAAGAAGTGGCGGAGAAATGCCTTTCGAAGAAGAGACATGGAACCGACCTGCCCGACATCCACTGTTGTCCCTTTTGCGCAGATAGCAACGCCGTCGCTTCGACGACGTTGAAGCACGGCCGTTGGAAAGAGGCCGAATGGGATAACTGTCTCTCCCTCGACGAATCCCGTTTTACTGTGCACGGTAAAAATGCATTCGAGTCTGCAGATAGCCTAACCTTATCACTCGCAAGCACATTATGAACAGTCAATTAGAATCCATTGGGATTCTAAGAGTTAACGAATCCTTTACAGTTCTTAGGGTCACTTTTGGAGGAGTGTCTGTTCATGGTGTGTATAGGTGGCCGCACTGACCGCAGAAATTCATCCTGAGGGAAAATTAATAACTGTAATGGAAGGTGGAAACATTCACAGCTTGGTATAACCGCGATACACTTCAAATCTTGAGTGGTACATTTGTTTGCTTATCTCCATGTGATTGCGAGATGCAAAGGAAAACCATAAAGGGGGAAAAGTATTAATATCTGAATTAAACCTAGAGGATCGCCGGTATAAATGTTTAAAAATGCAGACTGGATAATGAAGAGACTAACTCATGGGAAAAAAGCCCAATTAATAAAATTTCTCATCTGCTGCTGAAGTTGCATTCTAAAATCAAACCATGTCATCACTGAGAAACTACTCCTACTCAGACAGAGAAATGGTCTAGCGGAAAGACAAAGGGAATAGAAGAACGCAGATCAATTTGGAGCCTTGATTGAAACCTTGAAAGGGCGATCTTGCTCGGAGATACGCAATTAATTGAACAGCGTCACCGTTAGGAACGTGGAAAGCACAGACGTCTTCTAGAAAGAGGGGGGACGGAGCGTCTCATCCATATGTAGTCAGAGGGCTCCGTTTTAAATTGTCGCTCTTCTTGACCGTCCCAGGCGTTCGGGGGAATGAGAGACTTGCTTTGACATCGTAACTCAAAATTGAAGACTACGCTCAGGGATAGAACGGGGCGGATTCATACCGTCACCAAGTTCATCTGGAGGCTTCTTCACAACAGAATACTTACTTGTATGGACGTTTCTCGATAGATACACTTGTTCTATTTCAGGATGAGTGAGCAACTCAAGAATTGGAACAAGATCAGACAAAATAAGTGCAAGCTGAGAGATGAGTACGGGGTGGATGGCGATGAGTTATTCGAGAGTTTGAGTTCCAAATCCGTGTTCACCGTCATTGAAGAGAAGACCATTCGCAGCAAGAACGCTCCAAATGAACGCTTTGATGAGATCTTCGCAATCCTGTACCGCAAAGATCCCCTGAGAACTATCCCCATTTTCCTTGAGGCACTTGAAGTAAAACACAAAGTAGCCGCAGACTATTTGAAAGGTATTTAAAGTCCTTCGGGCACTCTTGTCTGGAATTAGTCGTGAACTATTCGCAGTTTTGTCTAATTATGTGAAAATGCATGCCAGAAAGATCGATATATCATTGCTTATTCTCCTTTCCTGGTTTCAGGTTTTCACCCATCCACATGAAAACCGCCACTTACAAGGTACGAAACTTTTCTTCAGTGAGGAGACAGGCTGGTACGCAACGGAAATAATAAGTATTCCGAAACTACAGCTTTGGATTATATGAATAACGCGATCGTTGTGATTCAACCATTAACATATTCATCTTGCACCTGCAGCACTAATATGCTGGAAAATATTGCAGCAGTAACCTACTCTTGAAAGCTATCGTGATTCCGTTGCGTTTATCACCCTGCCATTAACCTCCACCATCAAAAGCCTAATTTTGAATAGCAATTTCTTTTCAGTTCTTATACACGCGCCAACACAGACGACCTTGTACGAGTAAAGGATATCCTGAAAAACGCCATCATTAGCATCGACAACCTCCTCGATATTCTTGCAAAAAAAAAAAATTCTGTCGGCATTAGAAGGAAAGGAAACAAGGAAAAAGCCCGACTACAAGTCCCAGTTAGAAGCCATATTCGACATCCTCCTTGAGAAAAATCCTGGGGATATGTATGAAGGTGTCTTGGAAGCCCTGCAAGAGATGAATCGTGACGACATCATTGGGGAGATTCAGCAGGTTTAAGATGAAGCCGTCATCTTCAATTTGACACTTCCAATTATTGATGATTTGAGAAATGAAAAAATGCCAGCCATACGCTATCCATCAACGTCAATATTTGTCAAATATATTCGACATCTTTTTTAAAAATTCAGAATGCATTAGACCTGAGGAAATGAAACGTTCCTGGAAATAAAGTCAGGAAGTGCTTCGACTCTTGTAGACTTCTCATCCAGAGCCTCTAGAGGAAAAATACTGATATCACTCCTTGGAGATGAACCAATTCGTCTAATGAGAAAATGGATACATTAAAAACACATGCGCTCCAAGCGAAATGAATTAATTGAGTTTAGAAGATCTTCACGACCTCCACGGTCTTGGGACTCAAAGCAGGGTGCATATTACAATTAATCATGTTGCATTGTGTGTTATGGGGCTGCAACACCACCTTGTGCAGCGCTTTCTTGCCTCTTGCAGGCTTTTGCTACCTCTGGCCCTTAGAAATTGCTGGTAACGTTTCCATGAACCTTGTACGCGAGTTTTCATTTCAATGCAAAACTTTGGAAGAACGCCAAGATAGGAATGACTTGATTTCTTGGGTGGTGTACGAAGGACACTCCAAAAGTTCTTGCCAAAAATGTATTAAATATTGCTTGATCCTTATGCAAATGTTTGTATTGTTTTTCCGGGTTTTAATAAGATACAGGGATTTTCATGTTTTGCTAACATTGCGACGCGTAGCGTTAGGCCAAAAGATGTCCAGGACATTGACTTTGACCCATAGAGATCTGCGAATGCTGATTTGATATCGTTTTCAAAGGTGATACCAGTGAAACAGTGTTAGGAAAATATCAAATGGTCTCTGAATGAACTGGCCACCAACACAACAATTTTCGAGTTATCTTCTCGAATTTGTGCAGTATTTCCTGGCAGGAATGGACTTGAATAATTTTTCATCCTCAGGTAGGAAACGGGACACCAAACAGGAACAAAATGTATCCACCCCATGCATAACTTTCTTTTATGGCAGACTCTCCAATTCCAAGGATCTCTTCTCTGAAAGCATATATCGCATTTCGGTCTTTCTGAATCATGGTTTTAAATTAAGCCACATTTTTTCTTCACTACTAATATTGAATGACATTCATAGGACTCGTCCTCCAGGCTAAAATGTCCACACTTGAATTTTCAAAACTATTTATGCAAAAAGAACATAGATGAGGCAAAATTGGACAGTTATGATTTCATCTCTGCAAAACACTGATTCGCAGTTAGGCGCCCTTGGAAACCATACCAAAGCAGCACTTGCAGGTCAAGGCCATCTGCCCTGCACTCTTAGAAAAAGGGGAGCGATTTTTCTCAAAAGAGAGAGTAAAATAGCTAACTCTAGTTTCACCCCCCTTTCACTCTGGGAAAGGAGCGAATTCACTCCATCACCAAGAAGTAAAATTGCTCTCCTCCTCCGTGAGCAAGAACGCTCCCATCAGAAAGTGATAGGGATGTCATGCAAATACGAAAATTCTCATAAGTACTGTGTGGCGCTTTCCCCCTCTTACAGGCGTTGACCTACCTCTGACTGTACTGATTACAGCACACGTCAGAGGGTGCACCATCTCTTATAGGTTCCGTGAAGTGTCCAGGACATCAGTTCCTAATTACCTCATCAAATTGAGGCATGAAGCGAATGAAGTTCACGGACACTCTGCATAGTCTAGATCTCCTAAGCGGATAAAATCATAGGCCTCTCAAAAGGGTTCTCAATAGGAATATGAGCTTGTTTATGGCCTGGACTCGATGAATATGTCTTGAACATGTGGATAACAAATGATGAAATATCCGTGTTTATTGATTCCTATAATGAGACTAGACGAGACATACGGCAAGGTACTAAACAATCCTGCGAGGGACTATTCCAGGGAAAGAGTGAAGGGAACTTTTGTGTACTGTGCGAAAAGCGAGACCCTTACCTCCATCTAGTGGCCTGACGAAGAACTTCAAGGTGTTCACTTCAACTCACTGTGCGGTGAGGGAGCATTTGGTGAGTAGTGAGAGAGTAAATTCGAAAAGCTCACGGTGTGCTCACTTTTTACTGCCCAAACGCTCGGAATTTTCTAAGAGTGTGGAGGTGACCTATTTTGGCCTTGTGCTACTTTTCACAATTTTGGTTTTAAAAATGTCCAAGAAATCTCTGAATTATTAGAATTATTATATTAATTTCTTATTGAAATCCCGTGAAGCAATAACAAAAAATATAATGAAGATCAGATAATATTTAATGCCATTTGGCAAGAACTTTCGGAGTGCCCCTCGTAAAGTGAACCAGAAATTCTCGAAAAGTGTGCAGAGTTGGTGATGAAATTCGGATCCCAGGTAGATCCGACGCGCTTTCCGGGCAAATTCAAAATCCTTTTTTTAAATAATCTTTTGGATGCATAGGCGTAGTGAAAATGTTAGATTCTTCAAATGTCAAGACAACCTTCCTCCAGCGTTCTTGCTTTTATATTAATTTTACTTGGTCACACTTTACTCCTATGTTCCTTCTTCTGCCTCACGACTTTATTATGGAAAACTTTCAAATGTTGCATCGCCTTAATTGGGAAAAGTTCCACCTTCGATGCTCCAATTGTCAGTAGCTGAAAGCCATCGCCGTGAAACAAGCTCCCTCATGAGATTGAGTTTCTCTGGCACGTGAGATGGAGACGTCTGATTTCCCTCATTCCTCAGAATCCCTCAGACATCGAATACAGGGTTCTGGAGCTTTGTACCAATTATGTTGGTTTTTTCTTGTCCAAATAAATTAGCTTTTCATGATAGTTGGACAAATAAGAAACGTAACTTACCTGGCTTTACTATGCTAGTGGCAGGAAGCGTGCTGTAAACCTAAGGAAGCGAAGCGCTCTGTTGTCGTGCAAGGAGTCGCATTGCTTTTCAGAGACTACCCCCGTCATATGTAAAACTCCTACATTAGACCTGTGATAACCCTCGGCACACAATCATGAGAATGGAGATTGGTTCCAATAAATGCCAATGTCGTGAGTGAAAGCTCGTTCCATTTGTCATCCCACGCGAAGCCCCAGCATATCTATCGATCAAGTTGGCCATAATGCAAAAAAGAATCATTCCATTTTCTACTTGGGTTTGTAGTTCAAAGTAGCATACTGCGCAGAGCGCACTTTCCAACCCTAGCCAGAGTGTTCTCCGCTACACTCTATTACAAACTTTTCCGGTCTCAGCGCTCATGCGAGATGGAGAGCATGGGAAATGAACCTTCCAAATGTGGGCGAGTCTCGGTCTCAGAAGCATCGACGGCTAGAAGCGCACATCAGCTCCGACGAAAAAGGAAGGCAGACGACTTGCAACACAGCAGAGTGACGATCCGCGAATCTTTTTACTGCAAGTCTCCGTCTCCCAAATAATAAACTTTTCTTACTCTTTTTGCTATCTACCGATGTGACTCAGACAGGGGAAAACGTTGTAACCTTTTTTTAAGAACCGAACTGGGATGGTACCTGAAAATTGGCTCCTATTCCTCAGGCCGCCGCATAAATCGTATATCGATTTTGAAGCACAACGACCTCGCCTGAAAATAAGATTCTATCGCCTTCTATTGTCGTTCGGTAGAGGGCTTCGCACACGAAATTTATTGCTGGAGAAACACATCCTCGGACCTGAAAGAAGATTTTTGCTTTGACCACCACTTCATAACACAAAGCGTTTGGCCTGCCGAACTGTCCCACACACACACACACACATACTTACGCACAGAAACAAGCACACACGCACTCACACAGGCTCGCACACGAACACATTTGTTGTTTGGCTTTGCAAGGGGCCAAGATCGCACAAAAATGTTTACTCAGAGGACCTCAGACGAGGCCCTCCGGTTAAAGAGGATGGTACCCCTTAAGTCCATGCAATAGGACGAGAGAGGAGTGCGAAAAGTCTCGCACTCAACGACTTCCTACCGTTATTCGTGAAAATTTTCAAAGTAGCGAAGGTACCACATGCTGTAACGAAAGGGCCCGTCATATTTCAATTCAGTAAGTCTGCATCTCGAGCGATGAAAGCCACACGAGAAAAACGGGACGAGAAGTTTCTTACGGAGTGCGTATGAACGCAAATAGCAAGGAACTCCCGAATCGCCCAGTATTTACTCAGGAAGCTCGAAATCTCTCAAATCACGGCCACAGTTATAAGGCACTGCAGTGAGCGATGCCACCGTTCCCGGGCGAATCATGCGCCAACTTTAGTCTCCTCGGCCATCCTGAAGATGGCGAGATGTGAGGAAAACTCCGATTTTTCATGGAAGTTTCGTGATGCCTATCTTCAAAATTTCATGTAAAACAAATTTTCATTTTATGCTGGAGGCAAAGAGGGTGAAAAATTCCTTAAGTCCAGTCTCAGAGGTCTCATGAGGGATGAAGTTGCTGCTAGTGTTGTCTTCAAAGGAGAAGGAAAGTCAATGAAAATGTTTCGATGAAAAAGGCGACAGTACTTTAACATCTTCGCCGCCACGTGTCCACTCGTGGGTCACGTGACATCGCGGTTAAAACGTCGGAAATTGCGTTGCTAGCTGATGTCCTAACTTTTACGCTGCGAAAAGCGAATTCAGATATAACATTATGCAACATTATCATTGGCTGCGTACCAAAATTAAATTCGGGAGCGAAAGGGCTTAATGCGTGAATGCTTCTGCCGTGAAAAAGGCATGGACCTTGGAAAATGCAACTCGCATGTGATGAATGGAACATGGGAGACCGACAAAAAGCTATAGAGCGCCAGCAGTGAAGTGCTTCGCTCGCTTGCATCTTCCATGTCCACATCCCCTGCCACACGCACATTCACCCACATTCACATTCCCCCTATCACGCGCCTTCTGCTTGGTTCTCAGAGGCCGTGCAGCTGAAAACCGAGATTGAGTGATGAAAATAGATTTCACGCCATTCTGTCTCATCCGATTGTCCTTTTCCCCACGTTTTCAAGTGAACTGTGAAAGCCTCGTTTTTTTCATTCTTTCTTTCACGGTTTACATAACCATTGGAATCCTTCAAAATATTATTCCTGATCTTCTTCCGTCTACCAATTCATTTCTTGTGCAGCAATCCATGATCATCAAAGAGGTAAGCGTGATTTCCATTTATGCACCGAAATATATTTTTAACAGAAAGCGGTGGATTTTAGGACATAGCTTCCAGAGGTTAACTTGGTCTTGCGAGCCAAGAAAGACATGAGCCTGGAAGCGGCCATGAGGAAGGTGATGCACACGAGACTCGATCTCGTGGCATCGTCCCCTATTCCCACATTAGCCTTTCTTCTGTCTATGCAACCAGCTCCAATGACATCGCAACGCTCGACCACTTGCAACGGGGCCGGGGATGCTTTGTATGGGGAGCCGTACTCAGGAATCCAATGTAGGATGCTGGAAAGACTATTATCGTTGACTCACACCAAATACGCATGGTCTCACTTGTTACCTTGGAGAAGCGAATACGCTTTCATTTTGCCCTTCCCCAGTTTAAGAAAACGTCGTCCAACCTGTACTTGTCATGACCCATCATCGAAGACGGGTAATTCCTCGATGGAAAAATCGGACAACCCTTTCTCTCAGACCGAGTGTCTTGTAACCTCGCCCCTTTAATTCAGGCGGATCCAATGCTGGAGACGACACGTCATTTATCATATCCTGTAAGCAATGCCATAGCATCAAGGCACTCGCCTATGACGTTCCTCGATACAATTTAAATCCCCCAGTCAGTAACCTCGTAACATCCGATGGGCGATCCTCCGAACTCCCAAGGAGCTGAATATAAGACAGGAGAGAACAAAGAGAAGAGATTTAAAACGGCAACTAGTATTGTGCTTGGTGGGCTGGGGCTGGAGGGAAGTAGATATGGGGTAGATTCGAGGATCCAATCTTCTCGTTCTTAGTTCTCGCGATTCTCTTCTTGGACCCTAGTCTCCAAAGGGGATTTTGAAGCGGTGTTTTTCTGGTGCTATTGGTGTAGTGATTCTTGGTACTTCCTGTCATTTTCTTTGTTTTGTCTGTTTCTTTCCTTCTACCACCTATATTTTCCATTCTAATTTTGTACCTGGCCGTGGAATCTCTGTTTAGTACCATAAATTTCAATTTTTATTTAATCTCGGACCATTCCTATATCACTTCCAGAAGTCGCTGGGCAGGGTTCACGAACATGAGTTCAAAAGTCTATCACGCCCTAATAATGGAAGCCTGCCACCCTTATATAATCCATGGCACATGCCATAATTGAAGACATTCCTTCAAGGGGAATCACATTTGTCAAAATTTCCCTGATGAGATGAAATGAAAGTCTCAGAATGTTCCGGACCAGAGAGATGATAAACATGTTAAAACATTTCATCTGGAGAGGAAACGCATTTGTGCAAGCTCTCATATGCAGAAAAAATGTTCCCTGGAGCTCTGATACATCTGAATTGCATGGGGTGTCTCCGTGGGATGGATTTGGCAATGTTAAAAGGGGAGCGATGAAAGTCCACATAATTCCATCATAATCGGTGTTCTGCTTTGTTGAGGTGAGCTGTAGTTCATTATTCATAAATCCTTATGGCTATAACGACGTTTACAAGGAGTAATACTTTCCCCTCCTTTCGCAATAAAATTAGTAGAAGTCTCTTTTCCTCATAGATCAACTGGGTTCAATACCTAAGATAATTAGACTACGTGACTACTGGAAGCACGATTGACTTACAGGTTCGTGGTCACGTGGATCATATCGAAGGATTCTTGGGGATATGGTAAATGTACCACGACAATGACATCAAAAGGGCGCTGGAACGACGAGGATGGACGAGAAGGAGAAAATATACCAATGGCTGGCCGTGGCAGGCGGGAGGAAGAAGAGGATGGGGGAAAGGTAAGTTTTGATTTAAAAGCAGAAAGGGCAAACGGATAAGGTTGAAACATGGCGGAATAAAATTAGCAGTTGGCATGTAACTTAAATTTGAGGTTCGCATGGGCACCAATGGAAGTCTTCCTGGAGAGCCATTTTACTTTTATTATAGGTAAAAAAAGAAGAATCAATTCTAAGCCACACTAAATGGAAATTAGGAAGTATGTAACTTCATCCTAATGTCTAAATTATGTGTGATTCCTGAGACATGAGCTCATCTTCGTTCTCCTAATAAAATGTTGCCTATACGAGGTCTGGTCAAAAAGTTCCAGTACTTTTATTCGTAAACTTTATTTTTAATAAGCACATTAAAATTAAATGTTGTCCCCTTCAAAGTATTCCCCCTCGATGCTATGCATTTATCCCAACGTTCCTGCAACTTCTGGAAGCAGTGCTGGAAGTCCTTGAGTGTAAGACTCTTAAGATGCCTCGTCGCATTTTCCTTGATGCTCGCAATGCCTTCAAATATTTTTCCTTTCAAATGAAATTTAATATTGGGGAACAGGAAAAAGCCACACGGAGCCAGGCCCGGTGAATAGGGAGGGTGGGGCAACGCATGAATTATTTTTTTTAGCCAAAAACTCTGGAATTGTGAGAGCAGTGTGGGCTGGAGCATTGTCGTGATGCAAAAACCAGGCTTCACTTTGAAAAGTTGGGGCCATTTTCTTCTAATTTATTCTCGCAAACGGGTCAAAACATTTTTGCACTAAGCCTGGTTGACTGTCTGGCCTTGTGGGACAAATTCATGTTGCATCAGGATAATAATGCATGATCGAAAATTCGACGAAGAGCACAGAGACGACCGGATCTCAACACTCCTGTTTCGGGAATGATTAATCCTAGCGCAAAGGAGGTTTCACCATGCTTGCGGTTCCCCCCCCCCCCCCCCACTCACACCTACACTTGCCCTAGCCCCCTACCTAAAGCAGTTTATTTTTTAAGAAGAAAGTACTGGAACTTTTTGAACAGACCTCGTACACACGAACACTACCTTTTGAAGATAAATGACGATGATCACTGGCACTGAGGCCAAGACTGGATAGAACATTTTGAAGTAATATGAATGGAAATCTTAGGTATGAAAAGTATCCTATATCTAGATCCAGAAGAATGTGGTAATGCCACTTGAGCTTGCTCTATCTTGCTCTGGTCTGGTTTGAACACCACTTCTTGAAAGTTAATTTGAACAATACACCGAAGACATAAAATTGGTGGAAACAATTAACACGTGTCAATTCACATGAAGCTTCTGACACCATATCTCATAAACAGCGTATTTTCCCTTTCAGTACAGAAAGCGCAACCTGTATCTCCCGAGAATTAACTCTGAGGACTAAATTCGTAGTGGTAGCTTCAGTCATACCGTGAAGTATTCGTATCCATGCGAAACCGGCTCGACAGGCGACACCTTTGACAATCTTGAAGGGCTATTTGAAATGTATACAAGTCCCCTCACAAAAGAATGGGAGATGACCTTGATAAGGCGTGAAGGAACGGGCAATCTCTCTCTCAAGGACATCAGCATTGAGGGACCGAGGGGGGAAGAGCCAAGCGTAACCGGTTTACACTTTCGCTGCCATGTGTCCCGCCGGCGTCTTGTTTTTGTAGTTTTGGTCAATACAGTCCACGATATCGTGGAGTCTTCCTTTCGTCTTTGGAATTTTTCACTACCTCTTGATGAAGTCAAGTTACGAATTTTACCAGTATTTCTTGACTAGTGGTTTTTTAAATTATGAATTAAAGGTACAACTTACCATCGTGCGCGAAAATGCATTGGAATTACTTCTATAGTAGATTCCACATAATAAAATACTCTACTTGATGGCATACTATTAAAAGGACCCATTTTACCGTGAGATACATCAGATAGATTCGGTTTTAGGAATACTCCAGATTATAGAATCTATTTCGCTGGTCCCGTGCGTATTCCCATAAGTGGAGTCGACTAAACCTTATTTATGCGCATATAGGGGCTATTACATATTAACAACATATAGAAATTAGAACTCAGGGCATATAGGGACATTATATATAGTCGCTTATGTAAGTAGTCTTCCATTTCTATATTTTTCCTCGAAAAGTCTCATTCTTCGGGATTTTCATTATTCATCTCGTAAATTAATGAACATGCAATACTGTATCCAAAATATACACAGGCTAAATTCATCAGGGAAAATAATTTTGGCATACCACATTCGAACTTCATGGAGGCCTTGATAGAGTACTAAGGAATTCATTATCGTTCTATTCATTCCCAGGTACACATTGAGCGGAAGAATCAAGATGACAATAAGTTGCAAGAAACTATCGCAGCAGGCTTGGAATTGGAGAAAAGAAAGCCAGCAGATTACGTGGATTCAGTGAAGAAGTTGACGATTGGACTGAATGAAATAGAGAAAAATCCACAGATTGGCAGACAAGCAGAGGTGAAGGAGAGGATGAAGACCATATTGGACGAGTATAAACAATCATTTAAATTCAAAGAATTCAAAGACAATAATTCTCGCACGCCGTTGCACTGGGGATGTATTCTCGGAAACGAATTCACGGTCTCGCTGTTCCTCGATGAGGGAGCGGACCCAAACGGCCAGGACAAGTGGTTGAACACGCCGCTTCATTACGCCACCTACTTTTGTCCGGGCGTCATCCTGATGTTGTTGGAGAGGGGGGCCAACATTTGGATTCCCAACGAGGAATACGAAACCCCACTTCAGAGGATTCCCCCAGACACACTGGAGAAGTATTTGAACGGGTGTATACAGGAAAAGGGCAGAGGTTATGACTACAATGCTGAACTGGATTTCACCTTCCTGATGCCGCCAGAGAAAGCAAAAAAATCAAAGGACGTGGAACGGTCGAGAGACGAAGAGCCGGTGTTTGCCGAGACGACCGGTCTCTGGTGGATGACTAAGAGCCCCAAGCATCAC
The DNA here is from genome assembly GCA_905338385.1 of Darwinula stevensoni. Taxonomy (NCBI): domain Eukaryota; kingdom Metazoa; phylum Arthropoda; class Ostracoda; order Podocopida; family Darwinulidae; genus Darwinula; species Darwinula stevensoni. The sequence continues at coordinate 58,234 of CAJPEV010000584.1, read as the reverse complement.
AGGGTCCTCAAACATCCAATCATCACTGCATTCCTGGATCTCAAGTGGCAAAAGATCTCTAAAGTCTACAAACTGCACTGCTGCGCATACATGCTTCATCTGGTCGTACTATACGTCTTTCTCGACGCCGGAGCGTTCCCAAGCATGCAGGATGCACGAAAATCTATGACACGCGGGTCGAACATGGAGTGCCCTTGTGACAATAGTTTTGCTTCATCTGGAGACGATAATGTCACAAAAGAAGTGTTCCTCGACCGTAAAACGTACTTCCCGTTCATGTCCACGGGATGGACTGTGATGCGATTCGTGGTGGTCTTTCTCAATTCCTTCATCTTGCTCCTAGAGATCTTTCAGCTCCTCTTAAACCCCTTCAGGTACCTGATGAACTTGATGAACATTCTAAAGGTGGCCATGGTGGCATCCACGTACGTCTTCCTCTTCGTTGACGACATGGACTGGGGTTGCTGGAGTGGCGTACTCACCCTCTTTTTCTCCCTCTCTGAGGTGATCCGTATCGGGAGCCAGCTCCCTTTCTTTTCCATCTACGTCCACACATTCACCACCATCGCTGCAAAATTCCTCATATTGATTTTTTGGTCTTGGTCGGTGTTGGTAATCATGTATTCCTCCGTCTTTATGTTTCTTTTTTATACTGCGGACGAGTTCACTTCCTTCCTATCATCGCTGTCGAAGACCATCGTAATGCTGATCGGGGAGTTTGGCTACGAGAACATCCCCTTTGAAAGGTACTGGGGATTGAGTCATCTCACTTTCTTAACGTTCGTTGTCTTCGTGACGGTCATATTGATGAATGTGATGGGTTTGGCCGTCGGCGAGACGCAGAACATCAAGGAAAAAGCTGAAGCTCTGCAGTATGTGTCTCAGGTGAAGCTCATCTTCTACGTGGAGTCCATTTTCCTCCAGGACCCGGAATACATCTTCCACGTGTTCAACATCTGGACTTGCGCGAAGAAGTGGCGTAGGGAATCCATGCTGAAGCGACGATCTCGTTTCCGATTTCCTTCTCTTGTAAACATTTTTCCGTGCTTTAACCCCATCCTCAGATTCTTGGCAATGAAACTCATGCTGCTTCAAGCGGACGACGGGTGGCATCCGACGTTGCCGGTGCACCCAATGATGGACCTCGTCAAGGAGCTGGACATCCCAGGAGAGATATCGTCATCTCTCGGTTCTGCAAGCGAACAGACACGGACAACACGGAGGACCCATGTGATTCAAATGGATACTGATGCGCCCAAAAGTAATTCACGTGCAAGCAGACGGGAATCGGAGTCACGGGAGACATCTTTAAAGGCTCTCAGTCTGTGCCACCGGGAAGCGGAGAATCTCATCTGTTTTTTGAATGAAGCACGCAAGCAAAACTACTAAGCGCAGCGGGAAGAAAATATCTCGGAAACGGAGGGGCCATCGAAACGAAGGAGCAGGGCATTTTGAGGAGGAGGAGGTCGAAGAACTCAGCGTAATGGAGCGTTTGTCGCATCAAAGTAGCTAGAAAACCAAGAAAATAATTATGACAATAAAAATAACTAGCCGAACCGTGGAAGACTTCCACAAACTCTTCGAGAAGAGTTCGCGAGTTCATTCAGCGGCCCTAAAACTCAGTGGCTCTCTAAACGCTCAAGGCGGCAGCTACTCTATCCCTTATTGACTGGAAACCCTGTTCTCGCATTGATCGATACTTTTTCCTCTTGATCACAACCAAGCCTGCATCGTCCGTAAAGTCCATCACCATCACTTTCATGCAAACCTATGAGTGAAAAATACACATATGGAAACAGGATGGTAACGACGCGACCGGCGGCGTCCTGATGATCCAAAGAGCCTGTTCTATCCCACCCAGGTGGGATCCTGCCGCTTTCTCACACGGGAGTTATTCTCTTTCGAGCGAAAGAAAACGGCACTCCAAGTGTTGTACTTCAGTTTTCTCGTGTGAAAGTTCGTATGGAGGATGAACACCCCTTTCTTAGGGGGGGGGGGGGGGGTGTGCAAGGCGTAAAATGACTCTCTCCCATTCTCAAGAACAGATCCGACAGTCGCGAAGGCCGGAGAGAAAGTGCTAGCTCGAGCACGTGAGACAGGCACCTCAACCCGCGGAAGCTTTCTACGAACTGTTTCTCAGGCATTCCCGAATTTAGTCGGCAGCTCTAAAACTCAGTGGTACTCTCAAAGATATAAGCAGCAGCCGCTCTATCCCGTTCTCGAGAATGACATGTGGTTGAATTCCACGAAATTTGGATCGGTCTAGGCAAAGGGTGGCCAGCTAGTCGATATCGCCCGGACCGCAAAGTCCTCTTCAACAGTTGACTTGGAGAAGCGTAGATTTTTCAATCTGTTAGCAATTGAAACTTTAATTTAACATTTGCTAATGTGGACCCAGCAACTCGCGAAGGGTTCCATTTGTCCCCCAGCTTAATCAAGTTTGACATCTCTGACCTTGGTTAACCGTGTAACATTGTCGGGAATCCACGAGTTCAGTTAGCGGCCCTTTGAACAATACGTGGCAGTCGCTCTCTCTCGTTCTCGAGGACTTATCCGACATCCGCGAAGGCTCGAACTGCGAGTTCGAGAGCGACGGAGACCCACCAAAAAATACACTTGAGAAACGGGATTGTTACTACGTGACCGGCGGCGACTTTCCGATCCAAGGGTAAGCTTTCCTGTTCTATCCCATAAATATGAAATCCCGCCGCTTTCATCCTAGTTACCTATTACAGTTACTCTCCTTGTGAGAGTGCCGATCAATACGAAGATGGGCTTCCGATCGATAAAAGGGCTGATCTTATCCTTGCAAGGAAGTCAACATTTCTCCAGCGGGATGAAGGGGGACTCGGAGTGCTATAAGCAGGGACGGGGGATGCGAAAGACGTACAATTCCTCCCTCTCTCTTTCTCGATGATGGATCCTCTAGCCGCAATGGCCGGAGGGAAAGTGCTCGCTCCAGAGAGCGAGACAGACACCCGAAACCAGGCAAAAGAAGGCGCCGCGCATACGCACATGGCCCTGCGGACATACAGAAGTCTAATACTGGTATATACCTGTACAGTATATACTTTATGTAGAAGGAAAGCCGAGGGGACTTACGTGGTGGATGTGGAATTTCGCGTTTATACGAAATTGTTGTGAATATGAGGGAATGAACACCCACGTGGGTTAGTTGGGGGGGGGGGGGATGCGCAACAAAACGCACAATGTCCGAGCGGCTGCTGCGGAGAGCGTCGATAGGGCCACTGAGTGAACTCTTGATTACCCGAAAATGCCATATGCTCTTAACCTCTGCCGATCTGAAGTTCGTGGTTGTCTTCCAAGTGTTGGGTTTCCGACTCGGGGGTCCCGTTTTCCTCCGTGCGAAGGAGAGTAACTCGGGAGGGTGAAAGCGGCGGGATTTCATCAGGGCGGGAGAGAACAGCAAGGGTAATCCTTAGATCGCAAGGACTCCAACGGTCGTGTCGTTACCGTATCGTTACGTTTTTATGTCCATATTTTTCACTTGCGTGATGAGGCTTGCATGAAAGGTGATGGAGTGGAAATTACGGAAGATGCGGATAGAGTTGTGATCGATAGGAAAAAGTTCCGATCCATGCGAGAACAGGGTTTCAATCAATAAAGGATTGGGGATCCGGATAAATAAAAGGGCGAAGATCTCACCCCGGCGAAGAAGGCATCCTTCCTTCAGTGGGATGGAAGGGGACTTCAAGGGTTATACCTGAAGACGTGTAAAGAAGGGGAAAGAGCGGCTGATGCCTACAGCGTTGAGAGGGCCACCGAATTTTAAAGCCGTCGAATGAACGGAGGAATGCAAAAAATTTAAACCAGACAAAAAATGCAAAAGGCGGTGATCTCGTGGTATGCGGGTAGTGGGCGTGGAAGGCGGGGACGGGAGAAAGGGACCGGGGGGGGGGGACTTGGGAACCGCCCCACAATGAAAAATGTATGTATCCGCCACTGATCTCGGGTGTCGTCACCTATTCCCCCATGAGTCTTCCCTCTCCTTTCATGCAACTAGCTCCAATGCCATCGTCTACACATAGACCCCATGCAACAGGCCCAGGGATGCTTCCCGTCAGACCTACTTAGGAACCCAATTTAGGATATCAGAGAGTCCATCATCGTTGACTCACACCAATTACACATAGCCTCACTTGTCACCCAGGAGAGGCAAGTACGAGTAATCTTTCGTATCGCCTTTTTCCAGTTTAAGAAAACCTTATCCTGACATCATCGAGGACTGGTAATTCCTCGACGGAGAAATCGCACAACTTTTCCACTCAGATCGAGAGTCCTCTGACCTTGCTCCATTAATGCAGGCGGATCCGATGCTTGAGACAACACAGGAGACGACTCGTAAATCATATTCTGTAAGCAATGACATCACCTCAAAGCACTCGCCAATAACGTTCTCCGATACAGCATAAATCACCCAATCAGAAACCTCGTAACATCCGATGTAACAACCCTCCGAACTCCAAAGGAGCAGAATATAAAACCGGAGCGAATATAGGGAAGAAAGTTGGAATAGCAGGAAATATAGTGCTGAGTGGACCGGGGCTGGAAGGAAGTAGATTTGGGAGAGATTCGAGGATTCGATTTTCTCCATCTTAGTTCTCCGGATGCACTTCTCGGGAACTAGTCTCTCAAGGGGATTGTGAAGCGGTGTTTTCCTGGTGCTCTCGATGTCGTGTTGGTGCCTCCAGCTTTTTTCTTCGGTTTCGTTTGTTTCTTTACTTCTCCTAATATTGGGAGCCTGCGACCAGTATGTAATCCATGACACATACCATAATTGGATATATTTTTGGGGGGGAAGCATGTTAGTGAAAACTCCTCTGATGAAAAATAGGTCTCAGAATGTTCCGGAACAAGAGTGATAATATACAAATGTTGACACATTTTATATAGAGAGGAAACGTATTCATAGAAGCCCTCATTTGCAGAGAAAATGTATTCTCAAGAGCTCTGATATATCTGAACTATACAATCAGCAACGCATGTGTGCCCATAGGTCGGCGTATGTGAGGCAGCTGCGGCGTTTCTGTGGCTGTTTGGTTGTTGAACCATGTATGGCACAGGAAACGTTTGCACCCTTGACCTGCACTTGGCAGACATGGATGTTCCACGCACATACATAATGTACGACTGAAGACGAGAGGAACCATTTGCTGATGCTTTCATGAATACGATATTATACAATAATACTATGTACTATACAGTATTTAGTACGTTTCAGGGGTAGATCAACTCCTGAATTATCCTATGCTTCTTGCCCATCCATGGGTCAAACTCTTGCTTGAGTAGGGACTCATGTCAGTACCAGCAGTACTAGTACTGTAGACATACATGTCTCTGCCATAGTAGCAGTTTGCCGCAGAAAAAACGGACATTTATGGAGTAGCCCACACATGCGCAACGTTGATGCCATGCTTCCACGTGCAGACAGACCAGTCATAGGCTTTGATTGACACCCATAATATTCGAATGAGGCACAACAAAGGAAGAATTCGGAACTCCCAGGACTCAGATGGAGAAAGGGGGAATGGTACTTGTCATTCCCAATTTCCACTATATAACACTCTCCGGGGAGCTCCGTCTGGAAAAGTTGTGTCTCAAGAGACACAACTCTCGTATTTCAGACACTCTTTCAACGAATAATATGGGGTGCGTTCCGTTTTTAGAGAAACCCCAGTTGCCTCTAGGCCAATATAGGGCGACTTCCACTCCTTAGGTTGTTAGACTCGTCGTTCTAATTTCGAACGCCTGAAATAAAAACACTTTTGAACCCCCTAGAATAGGGGATGATTTTGAGCACTGCCGGGATGCGTATTGACTCGATAGGACCGATCTGACCCATGCATATCGAACCTACGAATGACATCGGACTTTGTGTGGAAGCAACCAATGATTGGCCCACACAAGACACCACAATAGCCTCTGATGTATATGGTCTCTATGGGGTTCCTTACAAATTGGCCACCCCTATCCACCTGGTTCCAAATCCACATGGGAAGTGAACATTTTGTGTGTTAATGTGTGGTGGAATTGGTCACGTTAAAGAGCAGCGACAACAGTCCCCAAGATACCATAATAATTGGTGAACTGCTCTGTCGAAGTGAGGTATAGTTGATCATTCATAAATCCATACTGTTATAATTACGTTTACTTACACGGAGTATACACTCGCCCAAGTAATAAAATTGGAAAAGCCCCTCCTTCCCACAGAGTAAATGCTTTCAATCCCTAACATTACCTGTAAAATATTACGTAACAACTCGGAGCGCGATGGACTTACAGGTTCGCAGTGATACAGATCCTATCGAAGGATTGTTGGGGATTTGGTACATGATCCACAGGCATGCCAACAACAGGAGGCAGGAACGACGGAGATGGATCGAAATCGGATAATATACCACTGGCCGGTGGTGGCAAGCAGGAGGAAGAAGAGGATGAGGAAAAGGTAAATCTTCGCTCTCGAAATACGAGTATCACCAATGCATGCCGCTTTATTTTATGGAAAGTAAGGGTGTAACAGAGCGGTTCTCAATCTTTTTACGCTGTGCTTCCTCTAATGACACTCGTTCGGGGTCGTGTCCCCGTTTGAGAACCCCTGGTGCAACAAAAATCAGACAACTGTCTCCAAAACGGCACAATCGATACTTTTGGTTTATTGCTCATTTCAAAGCTGTAAAAAGAAACTGAGGATTTATCCAAAAATTCTTAAATTTTACTGTCATAGTAAAGAAACTGCATCGTTAGGAATTTACTAATCAAATTTCCAAGATTTTCCGATCAAGTCTCTTATTTAGGATGCTTGTATCGAATCCTGATTTAGGGTACATTTCCTATTCCATTTTAACAATGAAACCTAACATTTTCTTGCTCTTTCCATTTATCAGAATCTATTAATAAAATGTAAAAACCCCATGTTTTGCAAAAAAGAATTATTTTACCTGTAAAAACTTTGATTTGTTTCATTCTATTGCTTTTATTTCCTTTGAATTCTATATTTTAATTCTGTTGATCTAAAAAATTGAACTATTCAGATATACTCAGTCCTACAAATGGAACAATCAGCAACAGGTCATTTGAATCAGAATTTTGTATGGAAGATGTCTAATTATTGTGTCAACAGGCAAAATAAATGTTCATCTTTGTCTTAGTGTTAAAACATGTTGTCAAAATTCAATCCATGATCTCACTTCATTTCAAGGATAAATTACTGTTGTGTGTTCTAGGGCCAGGAGTGATAGTGAGATATTGAAGTTTTCAGATGTAATCTTAGGCATGATAAGTATGGAACACCTTGTCCTTATATGCTGGGACTCTTATGATGCACAGTTTATGACGTGGATAATAATAGTGTAGGGCCAATGTCTCTTTGTTTCCTATTGTCTCAGAGAGGTCTGGTTCGAACATCACTTTTTGAAAGGTAATTTAATAATACAGGGAAGTCATGCAAATGCTGAAAATAAATCATGCAAGGCAGGTAACGCGCAGCTGATTTCATCATACCTCATGACGGCCTTCTTTTCCCTTTTTTATACTAGAAACTATACTTCTAATCACTGAGTACTGGATTTGTGGTGGTAACTACAGTCGTGCCACGACATGGTAGTACCCATGCGATACCGACTCAACAGACGGCGCTTAATCCCGAATGGCGATTTGAAATGCACTCAAGCCCCCATGCTAAAGAATGGGAGATGACCTTGACACAGAGTGAGGGAACAGGGAATCTCTCCCTCTCAAGGGCAGCAAATTTGTGGGACCGAGGTTGATACAGTCAAACGTAACCGGATTAGCACTTTCACTGCAATAAGTTTCCTTGGCGCGTCGTTTGCATTGTTTTTGGTCAAAATCGTCCAGAATCTCGTGGTCTCTTTCTTTAGTCTTTTGAGTTTGATCGGTACCTCTTGACGAGGTCAAGTAAAAAATTATTGAAAATGTTTCTTGACAGACGTTTAAAGAAAAAATTTCAAGATAGAATAGTTCTTGCACGAGGGCAAAATGGAAGTCACTTCTTCCACATGTCTGCGCATTTAGGTGCCATTATGTATAAACATCATATAAAATCGATAACGCGAGAACATATGAATGCTTTGTAGGCAGTTGCTTACGTACATGGGCCTCAAATATTTCCAGGACTAGTTTTTATGCGAGCAAACTAGGTACAAAATTTAAGTTTCATTATCAGTTCCTTTGAAGTGCAAGGTTGGCCAGAAAAGTAAGCTACTTTGTGTGCTATAGAATCCATACTTTTGAACAAATTGGCTAGAAAATTCAATGGAACGAAAGGAACCAATAATTTTCTTCAAGTGAAATGTGGATTATGCCTCGTAATGTCCGTCACATGCCTGTTCACCCTGATGATGAACCATTTCGACAAAATCCAAAATCTACTCAAGTCTGGGTGGCCAAGGACATATAAAACGTTAACAGCTCTTTATGAATATTGCTGAAACAGCTTATTTAGATTCTTGTTTGATTGTTGTCAACCCTGAAGTTCCCATGACTTGCAATACACTTCTCTATTCACCTCAGAAGAACTTGGAACACTAGCTGCAACCCGTTCTGAGAGAATTCTTTAAAATCGTTGGTCGCAGCTGACTAGAGATGACGGTATCGTAGAAGTGGTGGCCTTCCAGAAGTTTATTCTACTGGTGATAAGTATTGCACCACCAAGCACCAAATGGAATACAAACACCATATAGAACTGGACTCGAAAATCGGAAGAACCAATCACATTGGAATCCCTTCCAGACGGAAAATCTACTCGCACGGGGGGGAGGGAAGGGAATAAGGCGAAGTGGTCTTGCACTCCCGCCCGCTTGGGTGAGAATTCCTCAACAGTGAATCCATTGCTCCGCGGGCTTCTTAAGGGGCACTTCTTCCTCACGATGAAGTGGAAGGCAGAGGTTGACGATGATGCGAGGCCACTTAAACTACCCCTCTCGTCTCGGCTATAGACGCATTTCGGTTTTTTATACGCCTTTTAGGCGACCCAGCACGGTTTCGGAGCGACTGATACAAATCGAAACGCCTGTTCATGTCTTTTCCTCTTGAAAAAAATATCGAAATGCGAAAATTGAGGGAAGTGTGTCTTTTCAATTGAACAGTTTCAGAGTGTATGAGTTCTGTTGCTGCCTAACGCACGAGGCTGCGAGCACGGTCACATGTATAACCCTTTTTAAGTATTCTATTTCTTGACATCGAATTATTTAAAGGTGAGTATGTGTACTGTGTTGTTCTCATTTAAGCATAATTTTAACTTATAAATATTTCGATTTTTTCCTCGAAAAGTCGTATTCTTCGGGATTTTCGTTATTCATCGCATAAATGAATTAAGAGGCTGTTCTGTATCGCAAATATGCACCCGTTAAATCAATTTGGCCAAATAATTTTTACATGCCACATTTTAACGGCATGGAGGCTTACGTAAAACACTCTATAATCCATTATAACTCCATTCATTAGCGGGATCAATTTAAGCTGAAGACTCATGATAGCAATAACATGTTTAAAGAAACTGTCGGAGTTGGTTATGAAAGGAAGAGAGAAAAAGAAACAGGGAACCCAAGGATTTCGCTATGAAAAATATACACCTGCAAATTCCATTTGGCTAAATAATTGTTGCATACCACATTCTGACTTCCTAAAAGCCTGAATAGAGTACTATAGAATTCATTATCATTCTATTCATTCGCAGGTTCACATTGAGCAGAAGACTCTTGATGACAACAAGTTGCAAGAAACTGTAGGCTTGGAATTGGAGACAAGAAAACCAGCAGATTACGTGGATTCAGTAAAGAAGTTGGCGATTGAACTGAATGAAATAGAGAAAAATCGACAGACAGGCAGACAGACAGAGGTGAAAAATAAAATGAAGGCCATATTGGAGAAATATAAACAATCATTTAGATTCGAAGAATTCGAAGACAATAATTTTCGCACTCCGTTGCACTGGGGATGCATTCTCGGAAACGAATTCACGGTCTCGCTGTTCCTCGATGAGGGAGCGGACCCGAACGGCCAGGACAAGTGGCTGAACACGCCGCTTCATTACGCCACCTACTTTTGTCCAGGGGTCGTCCTCATGTTGTTGGAGAGGGGGGCCAAAATTTGGATTCACAACGAGAAATACGTATCCGTATTTGAGAGGATTCCCCCTGAAACCCTGGAGACGTATTTGAATGGATGCGTGCAGGACAACGGCAGAGGCAACAACTACGAGGCTAAACTGGATTTCACCTTCCTGATGCCGCCGAAGGAAGCAAAAAAGTCGAATGACGTGGAAGAGTCGAGAGGCGAACAGTCGATAAACGCCGAGATAAGATGACTTGTCTCTGGTGGATGACTAAGAGCCCCAAGCATCACAGGGTTTTGAAACATCCAATCATCACCGCATTCCTGGATCTCAAGTGGCAAAAGATCTCTAAAGTCTACATAGGGCACTGCGTCGTACACATGTTTTACCTCGTATTACTGTACGTCTTCCTCGACGCCGGAGCGTTCCCAAGCATGCAGGCTGCACGAAAAGCAACGACACAATGGTCGAACGCAAATTGTCCTTGTGGGAATAGTTCTGTTTCATCCGGAGCCGACAATGTCACGGAAGGATTGTTCATCGACAATAAAGGGTACTTCCAGTACATGTCCGCGGGATGGACTGTGATGTATTGGGTGGTGTTCTGCTTAATACCTTCATCTTGCTCTTAGAGGTTTTTCAGCTGCTCGTGAACCCCTTCAGGTATCTGGTGAGCTTGATGAACGTTTTGAAGGCGATCACTGTGGTAACCACGTACGTGTTCCTCTTCGTAGACAACGTGGACTGGGGTTGCTGGATTGGCGTGCTCATTCTCTTTCTCTCCCTCTCAGAGGTGATCCGCATCGGGAGCCAGCTCCCTTTCTTTTCCATCTACGTCCACACGTTCACCATCATCACCGCGAAATTCCTCATATTGATCTTCTGGTCTTGGTCGTTGTTGGTGATCATGTATTCCTCCGTCTTTATGTTTCTCTTTTATACTGCGGACGAGTTCACTTCCTTCCTATCGTCACTGTCTAAGACTGTCGTAATGCTGATCGGGGAATTTGGCTGCGAGAACTTCCCCTTTGAAAACGTCTGGGGACTGAGTCATTTCACATTCTTGACTTTCGTCGTCTTCGTGACGGTCATATTGATGAACGGGATGGGTTTGGCCGTCGGCGAGACGCAGAGCATCAAGGAAGAAGCTGAAGCTCTGCAGTATGTGTCTCAGGTGAAGCTCATCTTCTACATGGAGTCTATGATCCTCCGTGATCCGGAATACGTATCCCACGTGTTTAGCATATGGGCCCGCGTGAAGAACCGGATTTGGGGATCCACTCCGATGAGACGATGCCGTCCCCGATATCCGCATCTCGCCTGCATTTTTCCTTGTTTTTATTCCGTCCTCAGATGTTTAGCGATGAAACTTATGCTACTTCAAGTGGATGGGTGGCATCAAACATTGACGGTCAATCCCATGATGAACATCTTCAGTGAACTGGACATCCCAGGGGAGGAGAGGACGAATTCAAGGTCAGAGGAAGCATCTTCAAAGGCTCTCACTCTGGGCCCCCGGGAAGCCGAGAGCCTCATCCGCTTTATGGACGAAGCACGCATGCGAAAGCTTGGGCTAAGCGCTGCTGGGGGAAATTTTTTGGAAACTGATGGACAGCGAAAGGAGGAAGCAGGGCCTTAAGAGAAGGAGTTCGAAGAATTAATTTCAGTGCAGCGTTTGTCGTATAAAGTATCCAGGAAACCTTGAATATAGGGTAAACTCCTTCATCAGGGTGAGGGTTTAGTCGAACGCACGGAACATTGCTCATGATTTCGTCATTCTACGCACCCTGCGCGGCACATCTCATGCTCTTTATTTTACCTCTATGTAGGATAGATAAAACCATAAATGGTTCTGGGCAACCATGCAATTCCGTGATTGAGACAATGGAGGAGATTATTCCAATACCGAAAATGATGTATTTTGTAATTAGGTTTAGCGTATGGAGTAGGTACCTCGAATTGATTTTTTGTCATGGTGAGCATCACGCACGTGGCAAAATTGTCTTCTCTAGCAATTAAAATAGCTGTAGATATATGTTATAACATTTGGAGTCGAATTATTTTCAAGATGCGGAACTTCGCGGCCGTTCGACTCTAACCGCACCTAAGCTCGTGTTGCTACGATACTCGAAAGTTGGTGGTCAAGTTATTATTCACAGACTGGCGGATGCCTGCTAAAATCGACAGCTAAACGCTTTCACATTTTTCACGGCAACGAGAAAATTTTTTAAATTAAACTCTGCGAACCAGTAATAACGTGTTGTTTTCAAGAATATTAATATTCTATGATAAGTTGTGATGCTTAGACACGGGATACTTCATGTCTAGATAAAAAGCATATTCAAAGGGACTAAGGAATCAAGGAAAACAATGCCACCTTCTGCCAAAAAAAAGCCGCAAAAAAGAGGTCGCCAGTCCCAGTAAACTTATGAAGCCGTACGTCAAGCTGCATAAACAGTCCCGGGAGGTATGGGGCAAAGAACGTCAAGTATGAGAGTTAACGTGCTAAAATCAACCAGGCTTGTATATGGATAAGTCACGCGCTTCAAGAGTGCCAAGAAAAAAACTTTCTTCCTTAGAAGTAAAAATACTTGCTCAAAGGTGACATTCTCTCCATGGCTGCCAGAGGAGGAGATTTTTCTGTCCTCTGGTTAGAGCACTTCGAATTTGGGTTGGGAAAAGAGAGAGTGTAGTCTAAAAACAAATACCTACGTTTTAACCATTTCAATCCTGGCGGGACTTCGAAGTTCCCACGTTTAAAAAATATTTTTTTTATTATATGGGAATGCACGACCTTGAGGCCCAGCGGGACTTTTAGGTCCCCATAACCTCTTTTGGATTTGCATCTTATTGATGGATGATATTTCCTTGCCGACTGTTGAATGAAGAAAAGTTGCTATTATGTCATTTATATTTCTTTGTCAAGAATTCGAGCAAGCCAAACGAGGCCAGCAAGTTCTGTATTTTCCCCCTTTATCTCTTCCCCTTCCAATCGATCGTGTTGAAGACTGATCTCGTTCCTCGCTTGTTCTGCAAGTGCAGCCGAATTCTCTACAGTCTTAAGTTAATCTGCCATAAATTATAATGAGAGAACTGATTTAAATTGGAGAATTTTAAGCACATCCTTGAATGTTCCAGAAAATGAAACTATTCAAAAAAATGTTAGTGCTGCGTACAGATCATATGTGTCTCTCAGTTCTGGAAAATAAATTTATTTGTTTGGCATCCGTTGTGATCTTTCATGGAACAATAACTTTGAGTTTTTCTTTCAAGTTTCTGCGTTTTTAATTACAAGTCAACAAGAGTATGAAGATATGTAGTATCTAAGGGCAGAGGTGCAAAAAGGCAAATAATTTAGTGGGCCTTTTATATACAGTATTTCGATTCAAGACGCACGATTACCCGGGTCTAGCCGTGCCATGGGAGACTTAACCCGTCAGCCAGTTCATTCTAACCAAACGCATTCCTTCCGCAATGTCTTGTTTGCGAAATTCTAGGGGCGTTTTATTCTTGCGGCAATGCAAGCGGCGAAAAAAGTAAAAAACAGCTAGATATACAATCTGGTGGTCCTCAAAGGAGGCGAGAGGTACCCTCTCTTAACTTCGCCTCACAATGCCATGCCGAAACCCGTCAGAGTTTCATCGCTTTACCCTATCTATAATAATAGTAAAAACGTTGATATGGTCTACGTAGTGGATGTAGAACTTTGCGTTCATACGAAATTGTGAAGACGAGAGCCTTTGGCTAGCAGAAGGAAGGAAGAAGTAGGGCAATATTGGATTCCCTTTCCATAGAGTCCATTAATGACCACAGGAGGTTGGGCGATACTAGGATGATCGAGGTTGCCCATTCGGCACAACGGCGTCGGGCAAACGTTGAGCGAATATGGACTTTTCAATGTAGCAATGGTGCAAAAACGGTGTGTAAAACATGAGCCCAATGCTGTCCCAATGTTGAAATGAAACACAGTTCAACGTTGAGAGAACGCTCATCGGTCACGTTGGGTCGACGTTTAATTGTCGACGTTTGGGCATTATTTCCTTTTCCTGGGCTTGAACTTGGAATTACTCTAGTGAGCACTGTCATCACATGTAGGATTCCTTTTGAGGTTTTAACTTCCTCTACCCAATCAGAATTTGAGTTATACACCTGAATGACACAGTTAATTTGTCAATCAGGGAGGTTACCTGCCTGGCATTATCCTATTTGTTCATCCATGGAGGAGGAAAGCCAGGTACACCCTCGCGGGCCGATTAACCCTCGCTCTCATTGTCAAAAGAGATACCAGAGCCCGTATCCGCCTGAGAGCCTTGTGGTGAGGTAGGAAAATTCCGCATGTATTCGCGGACCCCCGGCCAGAAATACCTGGAGGCTCCTGCAGGGTTTCATACTTCAAAGGGTCTATTGAGAAATTTCAGAGCTTTCCCTTAATTTATACGTTGGGAAAAGATTGGGTACTAAAGGAAAAATACAGGGGATTGTATTTTTCAGGGTACCAAGTTGAGAATTGCCAAATCTGTGGTTAGGTGCCAGATCACGTCCATTGGGAGCACACATTTTCCATAGTTGAAAAAACGTAGAGACTATGAAGGCAAATGTGATAAAATGAATTTGCACCTAATTACTTATAAAGATTTCGCTAATCCATGAGTAGTCTCTGTATGCTTAAATTTCGGTATATTTACAAATAGCTAGCATTTCATATATATTAATTCTTCGCTTCAACCATGCCTCAAATGTATACCACCAATGCTGGCAGAACGTAATCATGCCGAGTTGGCGGGGGCGACAGTCGTGATCAGGGTTTTCCAACCCATTAAATCTTTCCTCAAAGGTTCCGTGAAAGGAAGGAACTGACACGAAACGCGCTTTCTGATCAACGTTTCATGCATTCACGAGATTTTCTCGATGTAGCGTTAATTTCAGCACTCATCTCTTCCTGGTGTCGATAAGGTCCCATTTCCTGTATATGCCTTTTAAGCTTACAATTCTCGCAAATAAAAAAACTGGACCGAACTAATAAAAATGATTGAAAACAAGGTTTGTGCTCATTTAGCAGTAAATAAAGAAGATTTTAGCAATGGAATGGGCAGGAGATACCATCTCCTAAGGAAAGCAGAAAAGAATGGGGGATGAGAATGAATGAACAAGGTGAACGAACAATTTTGTTCTCCAAATTACATAAGTAGATCTGACACGATTTTGAAGATGTTTATGATTCCAAATGTCCTGAGAGATTGTTCAACCACATTCGAAGGAAAGAATTTGAAATTTACTTGTTGGGGAGCCCCTTTCGCTCACACGGGCTCACCTCAGCTCACGCTGAGAACGCTCACTCGCTCTTGGGAAGCATTGGATATCCTTTTTTTTTACTAACCAATTAAAAAAATGAGGGAAAGTACTTGGATATACTAGT
Source organism: Darwinula stevensoni (assembly GCA_905338385.1). Classification (NCBI taxonomy): domain Eukaryota; kingdom Metazoa; phylum Arthropoda; class Ostracoda; order Podocopida; family Darwinulidae; genus Darwinula; species Darwinula stevensoni. The sequence goes on along the minus strand of CAJPEV010000584.1, from coordinate 42,725 downwards.
ATTTTGACGTTCATATGCTCAGTATGTCAATTTTGACAGAACCTTCTCACTGAATGAAATCCAGTGAGAGACCTTCATTTGGTCCTGATAGATGTGATATGGCCTAGTTCCGAGAATCGCCGAAGTGTATGCTCCAGGTCCTGGTGAAAACAAAAATGATAGGAACTAATATTCATTAATGAATCAATCGTGCTCAATAGGCAACATTCAGAACCAGTATATCATTTTCTTCCAGGGAGCTTTTTTTTGGCTAAGTCATGGTTCTGTAATGGGTACACACCGCAGGGCCCTCAGCCTTAATGTCCAAGAGAGACTCTAATAATTGTTTTGCCTTTGCTGCTACAACCCCCTTTACATCCTTCATCCTGCCATGAGGGGAGTAAATCCGCTTGGACTTCTCTGAAACGTAATTTTTTTCATGTAAGCTATTCACTTCAAGAATACCATCTGATACAGGTACTCAGATATGTCCTGTGTTGGACACGACCATAATCTATGCTCGGCCGAATCTTGACGAATAAGCAAACGACGTCGATGATGTCCTTCCGTTCCAACCCCAACGGCAAGGAATGAAGGCGAATCTTGAGTGAGGTTAAACATTTCGCAAGGTACTCGAAATGTGACTGCTCGAAAGTGGCGTCGTCGCTTTGATCAAGGCTCCGCGAAATGCGACCCCCTTATGACATAGGAAGTGGGGCATTTAGCCTCGCGAGATAAGTGGCACAAGATAACAGGGTCTGTCAAGGCCGATGGGGGGAGGGCAGAGGGATGGTTTCAAGGAAGAAAAAAACTCGATGAGGTTCTACAGGAGTGATGAAATTTCATGCGGTTCCAAGTTCGAGGTTGAAATCAATTCATATTAAGTTTTTGAGTGCCTGGAACCTATTCGAAAGCAGAAAACCATCGAATAGTCCTAGCATGAACCACAAATTTGTACAGTCTATGGCTCTCGAGTAATTGACCACGTCATTCACATCTCTTTCACTTAACGAGCCGAGACAGTTAAGAATAGAGAGACTTCATCGGTCCCTTCTTGTCGAGATGGATTTTCCTATTTTCATCAATCTGAGTATATTCAGTCGGATGAACCTTCGGAAAAAATTTTTTTTAATGCCCTAATTTATGAAGAAGAAAAAGTATTTTTGGCCTACACGTGCATTAAGAACAGATTTTACGCATTCTACATTGTTTCTTAGTCACCGTCTAAGCGAGTCGCAATTCCAATATCGAAACAATATCGGTTCTCCTAAATTTCTTCGTATCCACCAATACTTCAAACTTTCGATTCCATTAAATTCATTATAGACCATGGGGATCAAGTGTTCTACTTCATTTTATTCTCCTTGGAATTCCTTTCCTCTTATCAGGAACGCAAGGAGCTTCATATTATCAACGTCTATAATGATGGAGCAGCACTCGATCCAGTGACTCCGAGGCAGTGATGTCGGTGATAAGGTAATTCCTTCCTTTCCTTATTTCCTCAAACAGACCTTGAAAAAGAGAAATAACATTCTCGAGAAAATTCTCCCACCCCATAACTTCATATGACAAGACGTTGAAGTAATGTTTATTCATTTGCATCCATGCACACAAGACAACCTGATCACTAATAGAATGTAGAGTTGCCCTGAATTTCAATGACTAGAGACACATGAGTTTTCATACGTTGTACGAGGCAAGTCAGCCGAGTCCATCATGAATGTCTTCCACTGCATTCAGATTCCCGACACATATGATCGTTAATTCTGCGGTTCTTTCTAATGCAACCGCATCAGTAGTTTCCAAACATTTCGATTAGGTCGAAGGGGAAGGGAGGGGAGGGAAAGGGAGAGGAGAGGAGGGTCAGATAGAAGGCGGGAGGGGAAGGGAGGAAATGGAAGGGGAAGGGAGGGGGAGGTGGCAGTGTTGGGAGTCTATTCGCACAGGGAGCCTAAATTTCCAAGGACGGCCTTGAAAAGTGAAAGTTGAAAAGTTTATTGAATTATGAGACGGTCAAGCACACACAGGTAATCACTTCACTTGAGGCCAAATGACCCACTTCTAAGCACCTTTAATTCACCTCTAAATTGGCATTGCACGACTTACCCAGGGTGCTGAAAAAAAGCTTGGGAGCATTTCCACACCTTGTATCTGTCGAATAGCGATCGCGTATCCGATATATTTGTTTTTTTTGGCTGCATTTATGAAACTTTGTTCCTTCCGTAGAAAATGAAGGAGCGTTTTTTTTAAACCACATTATATTTGCAAGGTTACCATTACTAATGTAAGATTGCACCTGTTAACCATGTGGGTCGCCTGTAAAGAAACTAAGCCACCTCTCTAGGAATTCTTATATAGAGTACCTGATTTTATCCCCTCTTGCAGCATAGCGTATTGCATCTGATTCCCACGGTATTATTATCTAAAGATGAAAGTCAGGCCAGGAAGACGTCTGACAATGATAGCACTAAGGAATGAACAAGAGGGATTCATCCCTGGAGAGAAACTCAATACAAAATGTCAAACTGTACTCGGAAATGTATTACCACGGTATATCGATACCCCCCCCCCCCTCTCAGCATCTGTTTCCTTATAAAGGGATAATACTATGTTTGGATCGCAGGGAAACAAGATAATAAGGAGGATAACGGCAGCTTTTAGGTTCTGTGTTGTAGGTGTGTTGACATGCTCCCAAGCTTCAAGTTCCAGGAATATTAAGTATACAAATATTGGGTTGGAAAGAAAGTCTTGCAACACTCTGCACAAATTTTTCAAAATGTTATAACTTTATTGACATACAATTTCAGTCTACATTATAATGACAATTGTTGTCTATGACATGTTCCCAACGCACGGGTAACTGCTCGATGCCCCTTGCCCAGAATTCTGGCGATCGCGAAGAGAAGAAACGGCCGACAGCATTTTCGAGCAGTGCTCGATCTCGATGGCCATATGGGTGACTCCAAGTGTAGTTGCCGATTCGCGAGTGGTGTCGTTCGGCTTCGCATTGAGGGAGTTCCGCAGGGCTTCGTCATCGACTGTAGATGGACATCCTGAGCGTGGTTGATTTCCGAAGGTCGTGCCGCCAGATTCCAAACGTTTGAACCATCAAGACACCGTGGAATAGTGGACGACGTTGCCCTTGAATGCAGCGCAAATGTTGTCCGCGGCGGCTCTCGCAGTGTCCTTGGAGGAACTCGTAGTAGACGATGGGGCGAAGAGTTGCTTGTTCGATCGGAGCCATGGCTGCCAACTAATGGCAGAAGCCGTATTATATACCCCGAGGGCAGAAGCTTCGAGAACAATCCAGCATACACAAATGCAAAGCCTCGCCCATAATTCCTTTGAAAATTTTTATAAATAGTTTTAGAAAGTGTTGCAAGACTTTCTTTTCAACCCAATATATCGTTTGAGAACATTTATGTACCACAATGCACGGTAATATCAGGAATCATCATCTTCATATCGATTGAATAGGATGGTCAATCTCATATTGATTTAAAAACTTAGAACTAAATGTTTTCTCCTTAGCGGAACGATTGCGTCACCCATGAAAGTAGAAAATAAATCTCCAAAGGGCGCTCATAGAAACCCAGGGGTGAGGATGCGGAGTGACCATTTACATTTGTCTTACGGCATTTAAACGCCCCTGTGTTACTTCACGACCGGTATTAAGTACGGGTATTTCAATGTGAAGTGCACATTCAGCACAGACGATAACGGAAAATAATAACAAACAAACAGGGTTGTCATAGGTATGCCGCTTAGGTGTCAGAAGAGTACGGCCACTTTAGTGACCATTAAGCGGTCGGGCAATGCATATAATGGTAAGTATTCGTACCTCAACAAAGATGATCAAATCACTTTGCAGGGGATATCCCCAGACACTCTGTCCAAATACTTTGATTGGTGTATGAAGCAAGAGTCCCACGATGGTTTGGACTACCAAGACAATCTGGATTTGAAACACGTGAAACATGGCGATCTGGAGAGAAGGTTTCCTGAAACAGAGTGCTTGTGGTGGATCACACAGAGCCCCAAACGTCACGAGATACTAGAACACCCCATCATCACCACGTTCTTCCATCTCAAATGGAAAAAGATAACCCGTCTTTGATGGAGTCGTTGGTTCCTGTACGCATTTTATTTGATGATCCTGTATGTGTATCTTCTCGGTGGAGCGTTTCCAGCCATGCGAGAAGCAATGGGAGCATTGACAGGCGTGAAAACGGAGGATCGCCTTCGTATAAACACTACGGGGTTGGTGAGTTCTCAAGAATTGGAGAGTTATGCCTCATCCGTAACCCACATTCCCAAAAAAGAAATTTTCTTCGGAGAAGGCGAATACCTCCGAGATTAACCAATTGGGTGGAAGGTGGTGCATGATGTCGTGACCATTCTCAACACGTCCATCCTCCTCCGGCAATTTTACATGTTCTGGCACAACCCCTCGAGGTGGTTCAAAACGAGGAACTGAAGTGGTCATGATAGCATCCGTGTACGCGTTACTCTTCGCGGACAACGTGGCATGGGGTTGCTGGAGTAGCGTGGTCGCACTCTTCTTTTCCCTCGCTGGGGTGAGCCAAACGTGCGACCTTCATCCGACCTTCTCCATTTACTTCTATGTATTTGTGACCATTGCCGTTCATTTCGCGAAGCTAATAGCTTGGTTTTGGACGGTATTGTTGGTCATGTACTCCTCCGTCTTCATGGTTCTCTTCTATCCAACCAGTGAATTTACCTCATTCGGAGATTCCCTGTTCAAGACCGTCGCGATGCTCCTCGGGGAGCTCAATCAAGAGGAGATCCCCTTTGAGAAATACTGGGGACTAAGTCATTTCGCATTCTTTTCGTTCGTGATTTTCATGACGATCGTCCTCATGAACCTAATGACGGGTCTGGCCGTTGGCGCGACGGAGAACATTAAAAACCGTGCTAAGATCTTGTGCAACTTGTCTCAAGTGAAATAAATCTTAAAATGGGAATGTTACTTAATAACAATGCCATCATTTCCCGTCGCATTGGATGACATTAAGAACATTTTTCAGGGAGGAAATCCCCAGGTTCATTTTTGGACTACTTCGGGACTGTTCTCTGAAGTGCACTCCAGAGGTGGATCAGATAATGCTGCTAAATGAGAGACCACTGGATCCCGTGGTGAACCTAGATCCCATCAGGGACATCAGACCCATCTTGCGTCCAAGGAATCAAAAAACAACGAGGGATTCAGACCCTCTAAATTCCGGGCATGCTTGCAAACTCATCCACTGCATGAATTCGCCACGGAACAAACGTGTCATAGAAAATCAAAGAGTAGGAAGCCGCATATTTGGGCAAAAGCCGCTGGAATTTTACCAGTAAATTGAGTTGCATAGGACCGAAATGCTTCAAGAGTAAAAGCGTTCGAAAAAATTAAGACACATTGAATGACGAATTTTGCAATGCAAAATGAGTAATATGGGAAAAGAGGCCGATGACTTTTAAGCTCCATATCTTACCCTTCCCAGATGGTATATTCACGATGTTTGCCCGTCAGTATATATTCCCATGTCCCCGGCGTTTTTTTAAAACCTCATTAAAATCGAATCAGCTAAAGCAACACCATGAGGAAATTTTCAAAGAAAACGAGAGATGATTCTGAATAGTGGACTACTGTCTATTGCGAGTGCTTATGAGTTTTGACTTGTCCTTTTTCGTTCTTTTCCGAAGACGAAAGGAAACTTGACGCCGAGCAAAGGAGATTAGCCCTCCAATTTGCTTCTCAATGATTCATCTATTAGAGTGAAGTTCATAAAAACGAGTGAAGTTTATAGAACCTATCTGCAAGAAAACTTATATCCAATGAAAATTAATCAAAATTAGGAGATCGATGTGGCCTCATTGATATGGAATCACGGAGTTTGGGTGTTTTTTTCCCCATCACGAGTGATATGAATTATACTAATTTCGTCCATTTTGACATGAAGCCCTCTCTAGAGAATGCTCATAGCTATCCCATGAGAAAAATGAGCATCAAATATGTGCTTGAATGTATCCATAAACGCACAGCTAAAGTCTTGCAAAACTTGTTCCGGACGGGAAATTTATGTGAAATGTCTGTTTCTAATATATATCTATTTGCTATTTTACTGTTTGATGAGCTCCTGCTTTTGCTATTGAGAAATGCCATTCCGTACGGAAATTTTCATTCCTTTCTTCTCAGTGTCGAAGAAGCAAGAAAGCTATTTCAACCTTTTTTGAATTCTTCACAACCTCGAGAGATACTTGACAGTGACACAGTGATGTTCTGAATGAATATATGAATCTAATATATATAGACGATCGTGACTGACTGACGCTAATTCTTTGGCAAAAGTAAAATTTTATAAATGTTGGAGCGATTTGCTCATGTCACACTCAACTTTACGCTGTTAGAAAACGAATGCGAAAAACCTACATGTACCCCAAATTACGCAGTTAACTGAATCACCTATGTAGGAGAGGTAATATGAAGGTGAGACTGATATCATATGAATTGTCGCGGTCTGTAACTTTGCACAGAAAGCATAACATATTAATCGGTTATTTAATTGAAAAGTTAACTGGTTTCTTTCCGACGTTACTTCTTTAATGCTCTCTCTTGGATCGTATTACACATTCTCAGAATTTTTTAGAATATGTTATCGAGGCCTTGCCCTATTCCTCGTGCTCACAGGACCTGGCGCCCAATGACTTTGGATGTCCTCAGAACTCGAGGATTCGTTACAGAGTAAGATGCATTGCTCCCGACAAGCCCATGGTATTTCAAATTACGAGTGGTTTAAACATACACCTGGGAAGCATTTGCCAAGTTCTTCAGTTACTGGCAACGAAGGTGGAATCTGTGTGTAGGTAAAGCAGGAGATTATATAAAGAAGTGACCGCAGTTTCTATTCAGCACTCCTGACTGTAAATGAGATATGGCTCGACGGTATGGACATTCTGACTGCACCTCGTATGTCACACGGCCTTCGACATGCCATTGGATCCACTCACGCATAAAACCTGTCGTTCATGACGCAAAATTCAGGCGATGATTTCAACAACCGACATGATCATCGTTTTGGACGCGGCGTCATCGGCGCTTGAAGCACTGGCAACGATTGAACCGGCTTTGCGAGACTTGGTGGACGATGGCTGTCCACCGAGTGTCAAAGAAGCTGTACTTTGTGGCGAAATTTGTCAAGTATTGACATTTGTATGCAAGCCATCTCGTGGTCAAATGGTCAAGACTTGCATTAAAGTGCGCCCTTTGTGGTCATAGTTCCAAGACATACGTTTGACAGAAAGAATGCGTGCTGCTGCAAATGAAATTCGTTTTGCTTGATGGTTGCTCGATGTGGGCAGCGAAACATTTCAGAAAGAAATGGACGTGATATCGAAATGGGCGAAATCACCTCTTGATATCACTATCTTGAATCTTCAAAGGCACTGGACATCCCATGAGAGAAGAGGAGGTCCGTTTGAGAGCAGACACAGACAACCAAAAAAAGCAATACAATTCAAATGGATACAGCTGCACCCATAAATGATTCAAGTACGAATGGACAGGATTCAGAGTCGGAGGTGGCATCTTCAAAGGATCTGAGTCTGGGCCACCGGGAAGGCGAGAACCTCATCCGCTTCATAAACGAAGCATGCAAGCAAAACAATTAAGCGCCGCAGAGAAAATCTCTCGGAAGCGAAGGGACAGCGAAATGAAGGAGCAGGACCTTCAGAGAAAGAAGTAGTCGAAGAACTCATCGCATTGGAGTGTTTGTCTTATCAAGTAATAAGGAACATTTGAAAAAATCGATAATAAAATTAAGAACGCTGAGGTGGTATACTAGGCGGATATGGTGTTTCGCATTTAAACGATATTGTTGCGAATATGAGGACCTCTGGCAAGCAGAAGGATGGAAGAAGCAGGGCAAGATTGGATTCCCTTTCACTCGAGTCACTAACGACCATCTGAGGGTGGGCGACACGAGGAGGGCCAAGGGTACCTATTCGGCACAACAGTGTCGGGTCAAAGTTGAGAGATTTATTTTTTAATGTGGCAATGTTGCCACAATGGTGTGCGAAAGGTGAACTCAATGAGGCCCCAATGTTGAAATGAAACACTTTTCAACGTTGAGAAAACGCTCATATGTCACGTTGTGCCAGCTTTGAATTTTCAATGTTTGGGCACTATCTTCTTTTCCTATGACTAAAACTTGGAAGTACTCTAGTGAGGACCATCAGTGCACGTAGGAGACCTTTTGCAGTTGTAACTTCCGTTACTAGATCAAAATCTCTACCCAGTGTTAAGACACATTGTTACCATTGACAGAATGCTTCTGCTTAGTTGTTCTGCAGCATCATTTATCAGGGATTCTAGAAACGTGTCGTAAGATGAAAACTGCCAAGCGCCGCGAAATGTTGAATCGCTGTTTAGGAGAAGCTCTGATATCGAACGTGTCTGTGTTTGCTGAGGAATGTCCAACCTATCCTGAACGTCGACCTTCTCCCAACCCCAGTAGCACCAGATATTGACTCAATGCTGGACCAGCATTGGGCACGTTGTCATCTTGCCACTATTGCCGATTTCGGATAAATATTGGCTTCGCAATATTGTCATTCCGTCTTCGATCAAATATCGTACTGACGCGAAGATCAATGTGCCCAAGTTGCAAGTAGAAGTATTTTTGTGGAAATGTTGATGTTCTCCAAGCTCGTAGATGGAAGGATGGGTCTCGCTTCTCGCACATTTATCAGAAGTGCACTTCTCTTTTTCTATGGAATCATCCCTCACAGGAGTTTTTAGTATCTTGAGTATATCTCCTAGTCTCAATATAACCCGCAAAAAACGGTCACTTTATCATGTAATATTCCCATATTTGAGACAGAATCATGGAGCCCAGGCAATAAACAAGCTCACATTACTCATGAGATCCCCTTGTATGGTTGAATTTACATCGTGCTGAAGGAGTCTCCGTAAATTGATGGTTTTTGTTGAATCTCTCAATCGTTTTCTCATATCTGGCAGAGAGCAGAGAAAATAACTGGAGGCGACACTTCGCTCAAAAATACCATTTCATGACAAGGTCTCATTATGGAGATCAATGTCGATCCTCCACCTAGCGTGCGCACATCAACTCCTCCATGGCCGAGCAGCGAACGCAACAAGGCACGCGCATTAAGTTTAGGGATTCCTTGGGGCATATCCCCGAACAAGTCGATTCCCGATTCCGCCGCCACGAAGCACGCCTCATGTAAGTGTTGTTGATAACAAGCCACCATGAAGTCTCTAATATTTTGACCCCCCCTACCCCTCTGAGTGTCGCCTCTAGTAATACTGTATTCTACTGTATCTCCCTGGGTGCAGAATAATCATTCTATCGCCAGAAGAAGAAAAGGAGTATTAGATCTCGTGCATACTTTATGAAGCATGACCGGGATGGACTCTTCAGTGGAATGTACTATTATGTGTACAATATTACAATACATTAATGTGTCGTTATTGACCCGGTACTGGGGTGGGGATGAGCGTTCCAATCCAAGACATTACAACGTTGACCCAGCGTTCAGCCATTGTTGAACTTAAAAAATCCATCTGAGTATAGGAATAAGCGACATTGAAATATTGATTCCATGTTAGATGCAACACCACCCAAACGGTGGGAAGGTTAAAAGTCGAAATTCACACAACGCTGATTGAATGTTCGCTTGTTTGCTTGGAAGTTACCACCCTGACATTACCCTATTTTTATCATCCATACGAGAGAAGAGCCAGAAACACCCTCACGGGCTGCTTTAACACGCACTGTCATTCTCAAGAGAGGCACGAGAGCCCAAGTCTGCATGAGATCCGTGTATTGCGGTACGAAATTTCGGCATAACTCCTCGGACCCACTGGCAAGAAGTACCTGGTGTCTCCTTTTGCCGAGTTCCATCCTTCAACGGGTCTATCCAGAAATTCTAAAGCTTTCTCTGGCTGTACGTGAGAAAAGATCGGGTACTGAATGGAAAATACATGGGATTGAATTTTTCTGGGATTAAGATTCTTACTTATAAAAGGCACTGGGGCTTACGATTCTTACTTATAAAAAACCGAACCGAACTAGTAAAACTGATTGAAAACAATGTTTATGCTTATTTAGCTGTAAAATTGTGCGACGTTGGAAGTAGAACGGGCCGGAGACAACACCTCATAAGGAAAGAAGAACTAACGAACTAGGTGAGATCATATTTCTTTCTCTAAATTAAGAAGTTGGTCTGAAATGATCTCAAATCTCTTCATGATTCCGAATGTCCTTCTGAGGAATTATTCAGCCACATTCGAAAAAATTATTCGGAATTTCCTTGTTGGAAGCTTTAGAGGGAAACCATGAAAATTTTCGCCACTTTGTTTAAACCAATGCTACTTGGCATGAATCAGGGGCATGTACGTGAGCAACTTCGTAAGCGCCAAGACTACTGGAAACAGGTGCCGATGTTGCGATTCATAGACTGCCTATTCAAAAGTGAATAAGGCGAAGCCTCCACACGAGGGTCTACTGCTGACTGTGAAGCCATTGATGATGGGAGGTACATATCTTGAAGGATTCAGACAAATAGCCTATGAACTTGCTCTTGAACGACATCATAAAAAAGTATGGTTCTCCTTGAAACTATTTACTACTTCTACAATGAAACTTTCTTGGAACCATTTAATGGTTTCATAGAGTACAACCGATTGGGGTTTCATTTAGCACCTTCACGGAAGGTGTCACTCAAAACCATGGAGAAGTGATTTTTTTTCATCTTGCCCACTATTCATTTCAGAAACACCATCTGATACAGATTCTCAAGTATGTCCAGTTCTGGACAAGTCCATAAACTACGCACTTCCGAACCTCGATGCATAATAAAACAACGTCAGAGTTACCCTTCCGTTCCTACGTCAACGGCAAGGAACGCTCTGAGTATGGTCAAACATTGGGTAAGATGCACGAAATGTAACTCTTCGAGAAAGACGTCGGCGATTCGATCCCGGCACAGCAAAAAGAGATAGCTCTCATGGCTATTGAAGTGGGACATTCTGCCTCTCGAGCTAAAAGAAAAGATAATAGGGAGGGTCTGTCAAGGCCGGTAGGGTCGACTGAGGGATGACCAAGGACGAATGGAAAGTCTTGATAAGATTCTATAGGAGCGGTGGAATTTCAGATGGTTCCACATCTGAGCCAGAAACCAATTCAAAAGGTTCTACAGGGTGTTCCAGAAATCGCACACTATAGATTATATAACATGAAATAGTTTTATCTAATGTTTAATCGCATTTAATCACAGTATGGGTTTGATATGTTGTCCATCTTAAATAATGCAGAATCCAATCCTATTTCTGCTTACAGATGTGTGGGATATTGGTTCTCGGTCGACACATGAAATATTCTTGATGATTCCCAATAAGTTGCACTCCCACACAACAAATTAATCTCCGCCTGCTCGTCCTTAATTAATGCCATAATTAATCAATCTGTAACAAAAGTAATACTACAATACGGTTTTAAAATAATTACATATGGTGCGCAACTTCTGGAACACCCTGTAGAGTTCGTGGAACCTGTTCGAGGGCAAGAAACAATCGAATACTTCTAAACTGTTCTGCAAGTGAATTAGTACCTTTAACAGTGCGCACGGTAATTCAATGGAGCATCCAATGCCGTGGCAGAGGAGCTCGATAATTATTTCCATCCTGGAGGATAGATGTCTCCCTCCCTCTTCTTTGCTCCACATCGCATCAATCGGTCAATCTCTTTCGGCCTGCCTTACAGCAAATATGATCTTGCGCTGCCCGTATGAAAGGGTAGACGAGTTGTAGCGACGCAGGATCTAGTCCAAGCACCAGGTTGGGAAGTCGTGCATTCACATGTCCTGATCCCTGGATGTCAAATACTCGACGTACTTCAAGTCTGTCTTAAGATGTCTACTTGAAGACAGCTATGACCGTCAGCATCCTTGATTTCATTTTTTCTCCATATTTAACAAATCCCTAGCAAGTTGTTAGGACGATGGAATACCTGAACTGAAGCCTAAGACAATTTTCCATAACTATTGTTCCCTGTATTCGGCTTCTATAGTCTTCTACCCTTTTACGAACACATGATCGCTTTCCTCGAAATATCCCAGGCGCGATTTATTGCTCAACGTCTTCCTGGATCCTTTTGTAAAACCTTTCTTATCCCAACACATCATTTCCTCACAAAAGACGAAAAAAAAATTTCCTTTCAACTTTGTTCTTCACCTCTACGTTCTCCAAGCATTGTTATTCACTATTAGCGAGTTTGTGGTGGTGCTATGGTCGAGCCATCGGCGTTCCATTGCCCTGGATAATTTTTAATTAATTCATTTCTTGCGAAAAGGGAAACACGTATTTAAAGTACGTCCCCATTGACATACGTGACACATGGGGTCGAAAGTCTTGATTTTTACTTCAATAATTGCTCCTATGATGCAAGAAATATGAACCCCAAAAATATTTTGAAAATTTGACGTTTGACATTTGCGTTCAGTGCGTCAACGGTCACGTTCTTGCCAAGTTTCAGCTTTCCATGTGTCTCCGTGTGATTGAAGCAAAGAGAACTATTTGAAAATATGTTCCCTGAAAGGTGTGCCACTATGCCATGTATCACCAAAGTATAATTTTTCCTGAACTCAAGATGTGAACTGCTACTTATATCAGTCAGCTACTCACGATCTTCTATATGTAGTAAAAGTGAAAGTTTTTATTTACTCAGCTATCCATCAGGTTCTTCTTGGCCAAGTTCAAACTTTCATATACCCTCTGTTTTGCTGGATCAGAAAATTCGTGAAAATACGCATTTTGCAAAATATTGACTTGAGCCGTTTTAACCGAAAAGTACCATTATTTTTAAGCAGAAGTCCATCCTCTGTGAACTACTGTACATGCCCACAAAGTTTAAATATTATACGTTTGTCCTATTAGCTGGCGTAAAAACCCGTTTGTAATAGCCAACCCACCCAAAAGCTATGCGCGGAGGGGATTCACCATGAAAGTCGAATACTCCCTCAGCTCATGTCACTTATACATGTGCCAAGTTTCACCTTTCCATTTCAGTCCAATTCGCCACAACAATTTCTTTTTCAAACATCGCCCCTCGAAAAAATTCCCCCAGGGGATGTATCGAGACTTAACATTTTTATGTAAGTACTTGTCTCAGTAGTCACATTCATGCAAACTTTCAGCATCAGTTTAATTGATGCCAAAAAAGTATACGAAAACATCTCCCTTTGAAATTTGTGCCCCCAAGACATTTATTTCCTAAGTCTGAATTTTTTATTTACGTACCAAGTTTCATCTTTCCACACTAGCTCAATACGTCAGGACAAAAAAAAAATACTTGAAAACGTCGGCCCCAAAAAATATCCTACAGGACATGGATGTAAAATTTTGCATTTTTCCTGAACTCATTGTCTCGGTAGGCACCTTATGCCAGGTTTCAGCTTTCCATGTCTCTCCGTTTTACTCAAGCAAAAACAATGTTATGGATGGGGAATGAGCAACGGGACATGGAAACTAAAAGAAGCCAAACAAAAGCAAAGGAATGGCCTTCCTATTACTACTACTACACCACCGAACTCAGGACATCCGGTTGTTTCTCTGAATGCCATCCTCATATGTCACACTAAATTTGTAAGAAAAAAGTTTCCCACCAAAATGTGTACCCCCGGGGCATGTACCTCAAAAGGCGGATTTTTTCTGGACTTTGCATCCCAAAGGGTACATGTGTACCAAGTTTCAGATTTCTAACCTTTCTAGAACATGGTTAGATTTAGCATCAGTCAATAAGTCACGATCGTCTATATATACAGTATAAGATACTGTATGTTTGGATGTCGCCCAGGCGCCGCGACGAGAGCGCCGTTATCTAGGTTGCGAGGATTCCTCCATAGAAAAGCATGGCCTCCATGTTAAAGGTGGATTTTCATTTATAAAGCACTGTAGCCTAAACCCTAATCTTTTACTGTGCATGACTATCGAGGCATTGGCCACATTGGCCAAAAAACATATGGAAATGCCTAATTAATGAAAAATATCATTTCAGGTCTCCATATACATTAAGCACTGAGATTTTCCACATTCCACATTGTTTCGTAGTCCTCGTTAACGTTAGTTGCAATTCCAATATCATAGCGAGACGTAGTTCTCCTAAATTTATTTGGACCCACCAATACTTGAAAATCCGATTCTATATATTTTATTTGAAAAAAACCGTTGGGTCTATGTGTTCCACTTCTTTTTATCTTCCTTCGAGTTCCACTTCTCTTATCAAGAACTTAGGGGAGGGAACTCAGGGAGCTTAATGTCATCAACGTCTATATTGACAGCATCACTCGGTCGTGTGATTCTCAAGTAGACGCATCGGCAATCAGGTAATTCCTTCCTTTCTTGTTTCCTGAAACAGAAGTTTCCTTTTAAAATTCCTTTCCGAACATTTAAATAACGCCATTCCCGTGAAACATTTTCCCACCCCCTAACTTTATATGACGATCTGATGAAGCAATGATTATTTATTTGCATCCATGCAAACATAAAACCATGATTGTTGATACAATGTAGAATCGCCCTGACTTTCAATGATTCAAGAAACACGAGTTTTCATACGTTGTACAAGAGAGGCAAGTCAACCGAGTCCATCGGGGAGTGCCTTCCACATACGAGGAATCAAATGATTTTTTTTGGAATACGAACATAGCTTCCAAACACGAACACAACTAAGTGGGACTTAACATTCTAATAGAGTAAAATGCAATAAAAAGTGATAATGGGAAAACAAAAACCAAAAAAATTAAACCAGACAATTTTCGATCAAAATGCACGATAGGAAATTAGCTTTAGCTGAGTGGATCATCTGGATTATCGACATCAGAATCAGAAATTTCTTAAGATCTTTGTATGGTTCTCTTCAGATGCTGTTCCTTTTGTGACCCATCTCATTTTTCCTTCGTTAAGCTATGAATTTGCAACGTTAAACCGAATATGCGATCAGATCTATATTTTACGACATCATCAATTCAAACCGGTGGGATATTATCCTCCCATTAACATGAACATTAACACTCTAAATGAACTCTTACACTAAATTGTGCATGAACACGTAGTTCTATTAAATAATTTTCCTGGAGATACCCTATTATTGAAACATGATTGTTTCATTCCAATATCTGAGCGCGCTCAGATTTTGTACTCGTACTTCTTCTCGCGATCGAAATACCATAGAAAATCAGAAGCATGACATATTCAATACAACAGGGAAACTACAGCAAGATAATTCAATTGCCTTAGAGGACGTCGAACTAGCAGTATATACTTTTAGCCAGAACGTTCGAGTCAAGTTGAACTTTCCCGAAACGTTCCATTTTCGCTGTTTTCCCGTACCAGATTTTCTTCCTTTTCCAACAAAGCGTAATACATGAGAATCTCACGATATTAATATCTATAGATTAAATTCAGCTCTCTGAGATGTGGATTCTCACGCACAAACGTATCTCAAGACTTCCACTCTCAGCTTCTCTTTCCTTGTACAAGACCACACAACTCTGGGGAACAAGATAAGGGGAGATAGCGTACGACTTATGGTCCCCAAATTTAGATATCGACACGCTCCAAGAAAGTTCAGATTTGCAAAAGGATCTTTATAGCACATTGTTACGTAGCAAAATACACGGTAACATCAATAGAGTCCATAGTATCCATATATCCATATATAATCCATATTATAACAGGAGTCGACACTCGGTTCGAATCTCATTCATTGACATTCTGGATAGCAGGAAAAAATGGAGGGTTGTAAACTTGGGATCAGGCAAACTGGAACAAGAGTTATGAAAAGATTTATTAGGGTTTTGTATAATAGGAATTGTAAGGTAGTCATGGGAACGAAAGACAAATTATTGATGCCTGGAATGAACCCTTTTTGAAAGAAGTTATACGATGAAAATACTGCTTTCTTCACTTGAGCCGAATACTTTGCATAGAGGAAGGAAGAGATGTCTTCACGTCTATAGGGTGCCAAATTAATAGCCTCGAATGCAGGACTTCAGTCATATCTCGGATATGACTTCACATCTCGAATCAAATATCGAATCAAGCGCCATTGGAGTATTTAATTCGAGGGCATGAAAGCAATTTGCGAAGTAATACCTTTTATCGAGAATATTCTGTCATAAAACTATAAATACCAGAAAACTACGGATTTTGCGACACATTCCATTGCCTTCTGCCTCCTTTCTAGCTCCATTTCCAATCCGTCCCGTGAAGCAGCCCGTGCAGCGAGACCGTCTATCACCATCCCCATCCATTGACGCTGCGCTTCGCCAAGTGCTCATAAGGAAATAGAGGTAAGCTGCATCTCTAAATGAGTCCTTTTTAATTAAGCTATACAGGAAGCCAAAAATATTCTGGATAATACCTAATCAGTCTCTTCAGTAACATTTCTCATACAAATGGATGACGTTCCACGAAATTCCTGTCCTCGGATACATTAAGTGCGAAATAAATTTTACCAATGATATCTTATAATGATAGCTATTAGTTGGAAAGATGAATGGTTAGGATGAGACAAGAACATGATTCAATGGATATTGAGTCCTACGGAGCAGCATTACAAAAAAAGAATTATTCCAAAGTCTCAGGCTTTGGAAAGATTCTTTATTGTAATGTCATTACATTTGATGTGTTTTTTTCTTAACTAAAGAGAGGCCATTCTGAAGCTTTCCAGCTACCTTGAAAATCTTGAGACTTTCAGTTACTATACGTTTTTGGTGAGACGAATTAACAAGTGGATCTACGTATTAATATATATCATGTATATTTCCTCTCTTCCATATTCCCATTTTATGAACGTCGATAACTCAAATTCATTCCCGTTTGTTACAGCACAGGAGGCAAATCTAACTATACCCTGTAGCGTAAATCCCAACGTGCAATTGCAAAGTCAAAGACTTTCTGCAAGGAAAGAAAATAATGTCCCATATTATCAGCGTAAAAAGTAAAAAAGTTTCAAAGCCCAAACGTCGGGCACTATATTGTTTGTCAAGAGCGATTAGAAGAGCTATAATAGGAAGAGACAAATACTCAAGGGCCGCTGTCCTTAAAAATTACCACCTAAGTGAGAGAGAATGTATAAGAGTTTCCCGGTTTATGTTCTTGACTTTGTTATGATGCTGAGCAGGAATACCGCGCCATGACCTTTATTAATCTCTTTTTCGCATTAGTGTCAATCATCGCGAATTTGTGCACGCAAAATATCAGTGTTACCATGAATTTCATCAATTGCTCAGCGAAGTTTTTTGCACCAACTTTCATTTTCAAAGTTTCGGATCTCACATAAGACAGAAAGAAGCTTCACGGATGCAAAGAGCTGAAATGATCACCATCCGAGTAGCGTTTCTTGGTAGTATGGAATTATATTTACTGGTTAGTTCGAGTACTCGACAACTCAAGGCAGCAATTCAAATTTACAGGTACACCTTGACGAGGGGATCGAATCGGAGACTCGGATGGTGAGCATGTCCACAGACTCCGAATTCGAAAGTCCGGAAGGAACTGCTTCAGACAGTAAAAAGCAGGGACCATTTGATAAAAAAATACCCAGTTTGATTAAAGCGGTGAAAGAAGAGAAGAAATTATTGGATGAATGGAGAGAGTTGGAGTTTCAAGTGAAACGGAACGACTGGCTGACGGTCGATAACGAGGCGAACGAAAACCTGATCGACGAACAAGTGAGGATAAGGAACGGCCTGAGGGATTGCAGGAAAAATATTAATATATTGATTGGAATAAAGTATGAGGTGAAATTGAGTGACTGGGACAGACGCACCGCATTGCATTGGGCATGCATTCTCGGAGTCAGAGACACAATTGCTCTATTACTCATGGCCAATGCGGACACGAACTGCAAAGACAAGTTGGGGAATACACCACTCCATTATGCCGCTCAATATTGCTCCTCGGACGTCGTCCTCGAGCTTCTGAAGAAGAAGGCCAAGTTTTGGATTCACAACAATGCTGATCAAATCCCTTTGCAGTGGATATCCCCAGACACTCTGTCCAAATACTTTGATTGGTGCATGAAGGAAGAGTCCCACGATGGTTTGCACTACCAAGTCAAACTGGATTTGAACTTCGTGAAGCCTGGCAATCCGCAGGAAAGGTTACCTGAAACAGAGTGCTTGTGGTGGATCACCCAGAGCCCCAAACATCACGAGATACTAGAACACCACATTATCACCACGTTCTTGCATCTTAAATGGAATAAGATCTCCCGTCTTTGGTGGCGTCGTTGCTTCCTGTACGCATTTTATTTGATGATCCTGTATGTGTATCTCCTTGGAGGAGCGTTTCCAGCCATGCGAGAAGCAATGGGAGCAGCGAGAGGCGTGAAAACGGAGGATCGCTTCCACATGAACACTACGGGCTTGGTGAGTTCTCAAGAATTGGAGAGTTCTGCCTCATCCGTAAGCGACGATGCCGCAAGAGGAATTTTTTTCCGCGAAAGCGAATACCTCCGAGATTTGCCAATAGGGTGGAAAGTGTTATATATCGTCCTGGCATTCCTGAACGTGTTGATCTTCCTCCGGCAAGTCTACATGTTTGGCCACAATCCCTCGAGGTGGTTCAAAATGAGGAACTGGAGTGAACTAGCCATGGTAGCATCCGTGTCCGCCTTACTCTCCATTGACGACGTTGCATGGGGTTGCTGGAGCAGCGTGGTCGCCCTCTTCTTTTCCCTCGCTGGGGTGAGCCATACGTGCCACCTTCACCCAACCCTCTCCATTTACTTCTATGTATTCGTGACCATTGCCGTTCATTTCGCGAAGCTAATAGCCTTATTTGGGACGATAATGATGGTCATGTATTCCTCCATATTCATGGTCCTCTTTTATCCAGTGGGTGAATTTACCTCATTCGGAGATTCGCTGTTCAAGACCATCTCGATGTTCATCGGGGAGCTCAATCACGAGGAGATCCCCTTTGAGAAATACTGGGGACAAAGTCATTTCGCATTCTTGTCGTTCGTGATTTTCATGACGATCGTCCTCATGAACCTGATGACTGGTCTGGCCGTTGGCGAGACGGAGAACATAAAGAAACGTGCTAAGATCTTGTGCTACTTGTCTCAAGTGAAATACATCTTCAAATGGGAATGCTACTTGACCGAGGACAAGAGCATTATTTCCCGTCGACTCAATGCATGGGATGACATTAAGAAACTTTTCAGAGAGGAAATTCCCAGGTTCATTTGTGGACTATTTCGGGACTGTTCTCTGAAGTGCATTCCAGAAGCGGAGAAGATAATGCTGCTAAATGAGGGACCGCCAGATCCCGAGTCCAGTAGGGATCTGCATCCTGTGTTGAACCTAGATCCCATCAGGGACATCGGACCCATCTTGCGTCCAAGGAATCAAAAAACAACGAGGGATTCAGACCCTCTAGATTCCATGCATGCTTGCAAACTCATCCACTTTATGAATTCGACACGGAACAAACGTGTCAAAGAAAATCAAAGAGTAGGAAGCCGCATTTTTGCGCAAGAACCGCTGGGATTCTCCCGATAGAGTTCATGGGACTGAGACCCTTTAAGGGTAAAAGCTTTCGATAAAACTGAGAAAACTTGAATGACGAATGAAGTGCAACCCGAAATGAAGAAATTAGAAAAATAGGCCAAAGACTTGAAGGTCTATATCTAAGCATTCCCCGCTGGTATATTCACGGAGGCTGCCCGTCAGTATATATTCCCATGTTCCCTACAGTATTTTGAAATTTCGTTAAAATCTATTCAGCCGAGGCAAAGCCATGAGGAAATTTTCAAAGGAAGCGAGGAGTGATTATGAATAGTGGACTATGGTCTATTGCGATTGCTTCGTCCTCATGAGTTTCGCGTTCTCCTTTGTTCTCTTCGGAAGACAAATGGAAACTTGACGTGGAGCAAAACCGAATAACCCACCATTTTGTTTCTGAACGATTCATTTATTGAAGTGAAGTTTGTGGAAACTATCAGCGAGAAGAATTCAATCCATAGAACTAAGTCTGGAGAGGGATGTGGCCTCCGATATGGAATCACGGAGGTTGGGTGTTTTGTTCGCATCACTAGCGTTACATTTTATGCCAATTTTGTACAAATTTCTACATAAAGCCCTCTTTCGAGATTCCTCATAGCTATCCCCTGAGAAAATAAATTAATGCAATCAAAATAAGCCTTGCAAAAATTGTTCTGGGCGGGACATTTTTGTGAAATATCTATTTCTGTCTAATATCTATCCATTTGCTTTTCTAATATATATAGACGATCGTGACTGACTGACTGACTGACTGACTGACGCTAATTCTAACTATGTTCTAGAAGNCTGACTGACTGACTGACTGACGCTAATTCTAACCATGTTCTAGAAGGGCTAGAAATCTGAAACTTGGTACACATGTACCTTTTGGGATGCAGAGTTCAGAAAAAATCCGACTTTGGAAGTATATGCCCTGGGGGTACACATTTTGGGGGGAAACGTTTTTCATGAATATTTTTTTGTGGCAGATGAGGATGGCATTCAGAGAATCAACTGGATGTGCTCAGTTCTGTGATGTAGTCGTAGCATATGGCATTCAGAAGGTTCAGGTTCAAATCCCGGCCATACCTTGGCTTTCATTTGGTTTTTTTGCCTTCCATGTCCTGTTACTCCATCCCCCTACATAACATCATTTTTGCTTGGGTAGAACGGAGAGCCGACGTTTTCAAGTTCATTTTTGTCTTGGCGTATTAAGCGCAGTAGAAAGATGGAACTCGGTACGTAACTACCTATTGGGATGCTGCAGAAAACTTCAAACTTTAGAAGTAAATGCCCTGCGGGCACACATTTCAAAGGGAGATGTTTTCAACTAATTTTTTTGCATCTGGTAAACTGGTGAACATGGAAAGCTGAAACTTTGTATGAATGTGACTACTGAGACAAAGAGTTAAATGAAAATGTTAAGTCTCGATACATCCCATGGGGGATTTTTTTTTCGAGATGCGGTGTTTTGAAAAAGAAATTGGTATGGCGAATTGGAAAGAAATGGAAAGGTGAAACTTGACACACGTATAATGACATGATATTACTGAGCTGAGAGAGTATTCAGCTCTCATGGTGCATCCCCTTCGGGCATAGCTTTTGGGTGGGTCGGCTTTTCAAAGCATGTTTTTTTCACCAGCGAAAATGGCAAATGTATAATATTGAAACTTTCGGGGCATGTACATCACCGGGTAGACATAGAAAAGTAGCTGGCGCACGCATCACTGACGTGATGTTGATTTAAGGAAAAATTCAACTTTTTTATACGTCTCCTCAGAGCACAGTTTTTGGGTGGGTCGCTTTTCCACATACATTTTTTCGTCCAGCAAAAAGGGGAAACGTATAAGGCTGAAACTGGGTGGCATGGAGTTCCCTGAGTCTACCTTTCAAAAGAAAAAAAAATCGTTAACACCCATTACTGCACTTTCTTCAATCCCATTTTCCTGATTTTTTATCGATCCAACGAAACAGAGACAGGAAATTTGAACTTCGCTCAGAAGTACCTGTTTGATGGCTGAGTAGATGAAAAATCGTAATTTTGAAATATGTCTCCTTAGCGTAGATTATTGGAGGGACGTTTTTCAAAATGTTTTCTTGTTTTTCAAATGTTTTTCAAAATTTAAGTCTCTGGAAACTCCTTGTTTCCATGGGAGACTGTGCCCTCTAAAAAAAAATTGGAATCACACATTCACGGATGGAATTCTAGCCGATTTCCGCATCAGGTCATCATCCGATTTCCGCATCAGGTCATCAGGTCATCATCCGATTTCCGCATCAGGTCATCAGGTCATCATCCGATTTCCGCATCAGGTCATCAGGTCATCATCCGATTTCCGCATCAGGTCATCAGGTCATCATCCGATTTCCGAAGAATTTGATGTTGCCTGTCTTAAGCTCCCGAATGCCGGAAGATCGGAGATCAGGTCATCGACACATGTCACTTGTTAATGCTGAACGCATTCTGTAGCTCTTGCTGAAGAAGGATCGTCTACGAGGTACATCTTGGGCAACTATAAACATTCATAAATGTTGAGAGTGATTTGCTCATGTCACACTCAACTTTACGGTGTTAGAAAAAAATACGAAGAATCGACATATATTACGCAGTTAAGTGAATCACTTATGTAGGAGAGGTCATATGAAGGTGAGACTGGTATCATATGACTTGTCACGGTCTGTAGGTTTATACATGAAGCACAATATGTTCAATGATTATTTAATTGAAAAGTTAAATAGTTTTTTTTCCGACGCTACTTTAGTGCTCTCTCTTAGATCGTACTACGCATTCTATTGATTCTCAACGATGCCCTTTGAATCTGACAACTAAATGAACTTATTTTACAGCTAATTAAATGCAAAACCTGAGAGAAAGTCTTACGAGAACGATACACTTTTTCAAGGTCTCAATGAGTAGATTGCTTTGGTGCCTACTTTAGCAGAGAAAGATAAGAAAAAAAGTTGCAATTTTAACATTAAGAAGCGTGGCGTACCCTACGCGACTTTGGAGTAGAGTGCGCGCACGTACAACATGGGGGAAGCCACGTTGAACGGAGGGCGAGAGCGCCCATTTTCATTGGAACAGAAAAACTCTCATGCCCTGTATTCCGCCAAAGAATGCTAATGAATGCTATGAACTCAGCCACTTTCGCCAGCGTTTTCTGGGTTTTCACTATAAGCCCAAACTAACCTCGGAGAAGTCAGGATAGACACAGACCAAACTTTTAGCAGTCTTTCAATGTTTGGCCGGGAGATCGAGTTAGTCGACCTAATTTGGGGGACAATAGGTTAGTTGGGTTAGAAAATAATCCCAAGCCTTCTATAACCTAGCTGACCCATCGTTCCCCAAAGTAGTTTGACTCTCTCACTCTTTGGCCTTTGACACCGAACTGGAGAACACAAAATCGAGATCCACTAGCCCTGCCAGTGCGGTGGAAGGTCTCACCAGAACAACGAAGACTAGACCAGAAGGCGTAAGAAAATCTGACTGGAGTACAGTGTGCATTCCTGGGAAGGTGATAGCACAGATAGTAGACACAATGGCCTGGTCGAGACGCAAGACATCCCTGCTCCAACATATCCACGTTGAACGTAATCATTATATCAACACATAAATATCACACAATCACACCTCAACTCTCTCAACTGAAACATACATTATTATAACTTATTCATGCAGTAATTTCATGTGATGAGGTAAGTTGATGGAAGATGGTCCTACAAAATGAAACCTGGTTATCACGGCCCATCAAGGTCGGATTTGATCCGAATTTGAAATCCTTAAAACCCCCACAAAAGACCTCTTCAACAATTGACTTTGGAGAAGCGTAGCCTTTTTCAATACGTTACCAATTGAAACTATAGTGTACCATTTGTTAATGTGGACACAACCACTCCTGAAGGGTTCCATCTCTCCCCAGCTTAATCAAGTTTGACATCTCTTGCCTTGGTTAACCATGTAGCATTGTCGGAAATCCACGAGTTCAGTTGGCGGCCCTTTGAACAAAACGCGGCAGCCGCTCTCCCCCGTTCTCGAGGATGGATCCGACAGTCGAGAAGACTCGAAAGAAACTGTGAGTTCGAGAGCGAGACGGAGAAGACCCGTGGAAGACATCCACGGGTCTTCGAATCCGAATCAGCCGAGGCTAAGCGTTCAGCATTTTCGGGTATTCGTGAGTTCAGTCAGTTCAGTATTTACGTTTTTCACGTAGTATCTGCTCGGACATCGTACGTCTCTTGCATCCCCCCTACTCCCCTTTTCCATGGGGATGTTCACGCTTGCGATGCTAACTTTAATCGAGTTGCTCTCTTATCCTGAACAAGTCCTTCTGAGCCAATTTTGAAATGTCTATAGTTCCCTCTTTCATTGGATCGGAAAGGATTCCGGAAAATGTGCCTTTCGCCAAAAAAAAGTTCCCTTAGGGGTTTTATCTAAGAGTTAAGAGACTGAAATCAGTACTCGGAGAACCAAATACATTCCAACTTTCAACTGTATCCATTCGCCCTTTTTGCTGTTGCAAAAAGATATTTGGAAAAGTCGATACAGCTAAAAGTTTTGACCTGAATCACCTCAAAATTTGACATTTTCGGAACTCACTATCACCTCATTTATTGGTGTGCCAAGTTTCACCGTTCTGTTTCTGCCCACTTCGGTAGAACGAAGAAAAATACAATCATTTGACGGAAGGAAAAGTGTACAGACAACAGCGCACATTCCCTTGGTTCCAACCGTAATCATCTGTGCCCTGTTCCTTCCGTCAAATGATTATATTTCATGAGGCAATTGCGAGTTAATATTAAATTTGGCATCGTGAGAAAGGACATAAAAAACACTTGGAAGTAAGTATTGAAACCACGAGTTCCAACCTTGGCAAATGTAGATATCTTCCACTGAACTTAATCAGAATGTTTGATTAAGTAGAAGTTCTATTTTAGCTTCGGAAAATAATGTCTCAGATCAATCTAAAGATGGCAGTTTCATAATTAAAATTACACCATAACGAAGCTTTTATCTGGAATAGGAGAGAAGCTTCAGCAAAAATAGTCCGGCGATTCCAGTCCATTTATGCGTCAGGAGCAAAAAAAATTTACACTCAAATGCATGTATCTGGAGATCGAAGTGAGGTAAGAAAATCTCTGTAATGCATTTTCTTATTATTTTCTTATTTTCTTCTTATTATTATTACCTCTACATGCATACCGATTTTTGTCAAAAATCAGCTCATCCTCTGGTCGATTTGGTGTGGAGTGACCCAAGAGTCAAGAACGGTTACGCTAATTATGACCTTTTTTTGGTTGTTCCTTCCAAAGTATATTTCGCCCCACAATTATATTATACTAAACTGCTCAGGAGGAGCAGACAAATCGATGGATACCATATACGCCACCAAAAAAAATGTAGGTGACTTTTGAATCACATTTATATTTCATACTGTAATGTATGTTTCGCAATTTGCGTGGCGACGTTACGCAAATAGATATCCTAACTTCTTATGCAACCTTATAAAGTCAATGGTCAGAAGGTGTGCATCACGCAATCAAATTTGAAATATTTTCAACCCACAATGAGTTATGAGGTATCACATTTTTCACCATTATCCTACCCCTGGTAGAGTCGTGCACGGGCCGAATTTCCGGTACCCAATGCAATATGCCCGATTCAAGTCATGGCCCGCACCCGACCCGAAACTTGCATTCCTACCCAACTTCGCGGCCCGACCCGACCGGATCAAAAAGTAAACGCTTTAACCTTTGCTTTCCTGCGCATTTACTCATCATTCCAAGTAGCTGTGCGAAAACAAGAGGTTATGGATTGTCGAATGACAGAAGAACATTTCTTGAACGGGAAAGAGCCATGCAGATTCAGGTCTCAAGTTGTACTAACTGGCCCATACCGTCTCAAATTCTTTCTTTCTTTCTTCATTTAGATTCATGGTTAGGCAATTTAGTATTTTCTTTCTCTCAGATTGCATGCATAAATAAGATGCAAATCATGACAAGCAGTTTCCATTGTTTCAGATCAGACGAACGATAACATTTAACAATTTAATGTTAGATTTCGGCCCGACACGAAGAAGAGCCTTGGAAATTTCAGACCTAGACGGCTCGCAAGTCGGGTCAGGTCGGGACGAGCCACAGCCCTTGCAGGGCTCTAACACCGCTGTTCCTCCAAAAACGAAACGACTGCTTTTTACCCATGGTTAATATGGAACTCTTTCTTTTCTTCCTGGAATGAAACGGAACTACATAGTGACGTGCTTTACTGAATTGTGGAAAGTCATGATATTCTTAGCAGCATCCGTAAAAACAACATGCTTTCAAGTATGTGCCCGATTGCGTATTTACATGTGCGGGTGATCATTAATTCTCCGTTCTACGAAAACATCAAATAAATATGCGAACAGGAGCTTGCGAGAAGGCTTAATATAGCGTCGAGAGTACCTCTTGTTTTTTCTACTTCTCTCTCGCAATAGATATTAACTCATTTCAGTCCTATACAGAGCTCGTAATAGCTGTTGAGGAGCGCAGAAAATAGCACTTCATAGTATGTCCGTTTGTCGTTCCGTCTATCTGTGCGTCTGTTGATGCTCTTGCATACAAACCGCTGAATACAGAGCCCTGAAAATTTCCCAGCTGCTTCTTTAGAATCCGAGGATTTATCCTTTCCGAGGACAAAGCTTGCTCAGATGTACGTTCTCCTTATATTCGCGAGAAATTGTGCAATGGAAGATGTTTCCTGTCGCGATATGTATCAATACGTATCAAACAACATTATGGATGCCATTTGATACATATTGAGTAGTAAAATGTAAATGCCTATGGGCTCCATCCAATCGGTGCACAATTAAGTCAAT
The DNA here is from genome assembly GCA_905338385.1 of Darwinula stevensoni. NCBI lineage: Eukaryota > Metazoa > Arthropoda > Ostracoda > Podocopida > Darwinulidae > Darwinula > Darwinula stevensoni. Next base: position 16,311 of record CAJPEV010000584.1, on the reverse strand, counting down.
ATGGAAATGAAGTTAAAACTTTAAAAGATGAAAAGGGTTATGCAATGATTAAGCTACAACTTTGTTACGTGGCATTAACTCGAGCTAACAAGGTTTCAAGGAGCGAGTAATGATAGGGAATGAATCGTCGTTGTTGTGAGTCATCCCTGGCGTGTGCTTGAACGTCTCACGGAAGATCCCGTTAGACTTCCTGAAAAAAGGAAGAATCTTCTTCCTCATGGAAGTGGGCACTCTCTTTCCCTCCTCCCTCCCTCTATGGATTATTGCCCACCTCGGCTAACTGTGGAGCAATCGAACACTTATGGTGCGAGATCGGTGGGGCAACTNAGGTTCCTTCTAATGCAACCGCATCAGTGGTTTCCAAACATTTTGATTAGGTCGAGGTGGGGCGACGTGGATGTTAAGAGGCCGCGTTCGTAAATGTTCACAGCAGCGCGGAGTCGAGGTTCTCTACACAGCAAGTAAAAAGGGTTAGGGTAAGGGTATCACATCTGCACTTGCATTCCCTCCTTGGGAGGCTCGCATTCCTCTCTGAAGGGTATGCAGGCTCTCCTTACTATCATGTGGGGCGTGATGGTCTGGTTTACGGGTAAAATCAAAGCTCTCATCAGTGATAAAAAGCGGAAATGGAATGCGTACAAGTAGACGGGAGATACCACGGACTATGAGGAATATAGGAGGATCACGCGGAAGTTGAAGCGGGAAATTAGATCTGCTAGACGTTAGGTCGAGGAACGGCTGGCTAGCAATGCTAAGAGGAAACCTAAGGCTTTTTATCGGTATGATAGTGGTAGGTGTCAACAGTCGATTGTGCCGCTAATGAACGAGAAGAGGGAGTTGATTGCAAGCCCTTGAACCAATAATTTTCTTTGAATTGCAATAATATTCGTTCAGAAAGATCCATCTTTGAACGAACTTCTTAGAATATAATTTTTTATTTTACACTTCTGAGAATGGTGATATTTTATCTACTGCAGGGAATCACGAGATTAATTTTTCTCTTCTCGAGCTGAGTGCTTCTGCTGCAAGGTCATTCTCCACAGATAAAAAATAGATAGAGATGGCATAGACTCATTAATGCAATTTCCCTTTTTTTGACAAACCATGATCTAAAATTAAACTGCAGGTAGACTGAATTCATAATTTTATATTACAGGAACACATGAAAATCCTGAGACGGGGAAGTGACATGAAAGAACTTGCAGACAAACTACAGGAAGTTATCCAAAGGAAGATCCTGATTAGATCCTTTGCAAGGTATTGCAGTTTCCTACTTCAGCACCTACCAAAGGTTCCGTACCCCATAGGTTAAAGGAGACCAGTCGTTACGATCCCAAAATTTTGAAGAATAAAAAAATTCGAACAAATAATTATATGCAAAATATGGCAATCGCTTCATTGTTACTTCAGCATGTTGTGAACTTGAAAATTGCTGTGTGCAGCTTTTGATCTTTACATAACGCTTCGTATATACCGTGTAACTTTCATTAAGGAACAAGGATAGGAAACCAGAAATAAGAGATATCTCTATGCAGGATTGCCAGTATGGAGGAGGAAGATGTTTTGCACATGTTCTCGCAACAAGTGACAAGTGAGTCCCTGAAGTCGTTCATGGGAATGAGGAACCCCGAGGAAGCAGATGCATGGACGAGTTTTGTGAAACTGTGCATATATCACCAAGCCATTCAGAGGGAAAAAGATTATCCAGAAACCGGTCAAGAAGTTAAAACTATTCTTGGGAACCCCCTAGAAATTACCAAAGGAACTTCATTTATCCTCTCCATGCAAGCGGTCTTTTCCATCAATGTAAGACTTCAGAATTTTGTGCCCAGCTGATGACTCTTTTTATATTTCCGCTGGTTTCGTCCTAATTTTAGGATCCTGGGGATATTGAGAAGTGCCTCCTCGGCCTCCATGCACATCAGGGTCGTTGCAAGGCGGAGAAGAAAATACCCGTTACGTTTTGCGCTGGAGACATCATGCATGCAGCAGAGGTTCGAGAGTCTCTCAGAAGGTATGACTTAAAAACTGATGTGGCTATTTTGCAGGGGGAAGATCGTGAAGGTGAGTAATTGGTTTGATAATGGCAATACAAGTTCCTTTGTTGGTGGCTTTAACTCCAGGAGAACTCCTATTCCAGGAGAACTCTTCAAGCACCATCATTCCTATGTTGTTATCGGAGCCAGACACAAGATTGACCATCCATCATCTGTGCTCACAAGGAAGGAGTTCCTGCAATCCTTCCATAAACCAAACTGTTGGCTCTTGTCAAACATCCGAGGGTTGAGTAAGTTTAAATTATGATAGTCCTGGTGATTGGCCATATATGTTGGCTGGTCATGCATCGCAATTAATTGTGAAAAATTTGCATCACTCCACAATTTCTTTCAGGAAAAGAAGAACTTGGTCACCCTTGTAGATTTGTGGTTGGAGTCAGAGTGGTGATGATTCGCAACGGTCCGTGGAACGTCTTCCGGGCTTTCAATCGGAAACGCAAATCGAGTCAGTAAATTTTTCAATTAATTTTCTGCATAAATCGAGCTGCATCATATATATGTGATTGCATATGACCTTGAAGGGCAATGAATGTGGGAGAGGAGACATTGGAGAACTTCGACCTTGAAATGTCACCAGATATTCCAGAAGACTCTCAGTGATCCTTTGTACGTACCACCCATCGCCTCCCAAAGTTACTCAACAGGATAAGTTTCAGATTCCCTAAACGATTGTGGCATTGCCTATGTTTGTAATTATGAACTTCAGTGACTTGAACTTATTTCCAAATTTCTCGCTACTGTAGCACAAGTACAGGAATCGGTTTTGCAGTCCATGGAAAGGAAAGTACCTTTTCAATTTGCTTTTTCATTACCACTGCAATAACGTGTACTTTGTTTATTGATGTTCATGTTTATTTTTTCAATCTGCCAAGCTGACATCGGAAATGTGAATAATCAACCCTGAGTTTGAGCCGTTCAATGGACCTGTAGTTTCCGTGACAGTATCTTCAATAGAAGTTGTATGTCAAAGTATCAGGTTCTTCCATGTAAATTACACAGTGAGAGGGATTATACATATGTTGTTGATTCGCAGGGTGGAGTGGTGATGAGCCGAAACCATTGCATTTGGAGTTAATCATGAGATGTGGAGTTCCTTCACAAATAGCCACCCGATTTCTTTGATATTCCATGGATGTGAATAGTGTTTGTAATTACTATAGGGTGTTCATGAATTTTATCCTATCGTTCCAAAATACGCCTTGGTTGTCAAGACATGTAATCCGACACAAATGTTTTTTTTTCCCCGATTATTGCCATGCACACGTGGCAAAACTCTTGGTATGAAAAGCAATTTCCTTTTCTATGACAGTGGAAATGGAGAGTCACCGGAGGTCTGGAGTCACCGAGGTCTGGAGTCACCGAGGTCTGGAGTCACCGAGGTCTGGAGTCACCGAGGTCTGGAGTCACCGAGGTCTGGCGTCACCGTAGGCAGAAGCAGAGTTCACTGAGGACAACTGTGATGTGTTTATACAAATCATCGATTTACATACATTATACGATGTTTATACATCGCTGTGTTTATACAAATTAATCATGCAATTCAACTGGCTTTGAATAAGTGGTTCTCTTGTGAGTCACTAAACTCGATGCTGCCAAGTGTTTAAGACGTTATCGCGTATATTGGTTGCTAAGAAGATTGTGAGATAGTCCCTTCATTTTTGAAAATTCACCGTCCCGCCCCTCCTTTTTCTCTTGTCATGTGATGCGCTGTCTTGTTTCATGTAACAATTTCATTTGTGACTTATTGCTTTTCCAGTCAATACATACATACATATAAACGGATTAAATTGCATTGCAATTCATTTTGTACTTAATAAATATTTGGGGATGGAAATGAAGTCCTATTTCTCCCTTTGAAAGGCTGTGTTTTGGGACAATTTGCCACTCTTACAGTCTGTGCGTAAACGAGGCCATAGTGATACCCACTGAATAGGTTTCTGGCCAGTTGACTGGAAACTATTTGTGTGCCTTAAAATCCACAAGGCCGTTGACAGAATGGGAAACTGGCCAGTTGACTGGAAACTATTTGTGTGCCTTAAAATCCACAAGGCCGTTGACAGAATGGGAAACTGGCCAATTGGCTGAAAACCCACCCTCTTCTAGACATGCGCACGCCCTCCAACAAAATGGGGAATTGGACAATTGGCTCGGAACCCATCTTCTCAGAGACATTCAACAGTCTTACGTGCAGGACTCCAAATCCATGGAAAACCATCCTGTGGCAAAAAAGGAAAATATTGACCTCAATCATGATCATAGCTATCGGTGTCTCGTCAAATTAAAATCGTCGTACTTATCAACACTAACCATGGATTTAAATCCTCGGGTCAGGAAAGAGGCTTACCTTATCGTCCCTTTACTTTGTCCTGGTATGTTACCAATAATCAACTAAATTGATATTGATAATTAAAAAAATGCTTTGTATGAAGCGTCTTTGGCCTCAATTTGAGTGTCTTGGAATAATTTTTGAGGCCTGATTATTTGTCTGGAAAAACGGAGTGAATTCAACTAGGGATGATTACTGTCTGACGGACAAAATAAATTATTTCCAAGTGCATTGGTTTCTTTTGAAGGCAATTGCATGGATTATGCTATCACGCCGGCCCAAGGGCCTCTATGAGGAGATTATTGCCCGTATTATGAGCTTTTTTAAAGCAATTGTGCAAGAAAGAAATTCGACAATTGCATACTTGAATTCGCAAGTCTTAATTGAATCTTGTTATTTGTGCCGAGTTGGCGTCGGTCGTGATTGGGGCTTTCCAACCCATAAAATCTTTCTTCAAAGGTTCCATGAAAGGAAGGAACTGACATTAAACGCGCTTTCTCACCAACGTTTCATACAGTCAAGAGATTTTCTCGACGTAGCGTAAATTTCAGCACACATCTCATCCTGGTGTCTAAAAGGCCCCATTTTCTGTGTATGCCTTTTTAGCTTACGATTATTGCATATAAAAAACGGAACCGAACAAATAAAACTGATTGTGAGCAAGGTTTGTGCTTATTTAGTAGCAAATAAGGAAAATGCTAGCAATAGAATGAGCAGGAGATACCACCTCCTCAGGAAATCAGAAAAGAATAGGGGATGAGAATGAACAAACAAGGTGAACGAACAATTTTGTTCTCCAAATTATATCAGTAGATCTGACACGATTTTGAAGATGTTTATGATTCCAAATATCCTTCTGAGAGATTGATCAACCACATTCGAAGGGAAGAATTCGGAATTTCCTTGTCATGGAGCCTCTTTTGCTCACACGGGCTCACCTCAGCTCACGCTGAGCACGCTCACTCACCCCCCCCCCCAGAAAAAAAGGGGGGTGGGGAAGTACTTGAATATATAAATACTAGGATTTTGAAGTTCATATGCTCAGTGTGTCAATTTTGACAGAACCTCCTCACTGAATGAAATCCAATGAGAGACCTTCATTTGGTCCTTATAGATTTGATATGGCCTAGTTCCAACAATCGCCGAAGTGGATGCAGGTCCTGGTGAAAACAAAAATGATAGACATTAATATTCATCTATGAATCGTTCGTGCTCAATAGGCAACATTCAGGACCAGTATATCACTTAGTTTGAGGGATCTTTTTTTTTTTAGCCAAGTCATAGATCTGTGATGGGACTCACCTCAGAACCCTCAGCCTCAATGTCCAAGCGAGATTCCAATAATTGCTTTGCTCTTACTGCTACAACCTCCTTTACATCCTTCATCCTGCCATGAAGGGAGAAAATCCGCTTGTACTTCTCTGAAACGTGATGTTTTTTCATGCCCTCTATTATCTTCAAGAACACCATCTGATAAAGGCACCCAAATATGTCCTGTTTTGGACACGTCCATAATCTTTGCTCGGCCGAATCTTGACGTATAACCAAACGACGTCGATGCTGCCCTTCCGCTCCAACCTCAACGGCAAGGAATGAAGGCGAATCCTGAGTGAGGTTAAACATTTGGCAAGGTGCTCGAAATGTGACTACTCGAAAATGACGTCGGCGCTTTGATCAAGGCTCCGCTAAATGCGACCCCCTTATGATATAAGAAGTGGGGCATTTTGCCTCGCGAGATAAGTGGAACAAGATAGTAGGGTCTGTCAAGTCGATGGGGGGAGGGCAGAGGGATGGTTTCAAGGAAAAAAAAACTGGATGAGGTTCCACAGGAGCGATGGAATTTCATGTGGTTCCAAGTCCGAGCTTGAAATCAATTCAAAAGGTTTTAGAGTGCCTGGAACCTATTCGAAGGCGGAAAATCATCGAATAGTTCTAGCCTGAACCATAATCTTTTACAGTCCATGGTTATCGAGTATTGACCGCGTCATTCGCGTGTCTTTCACTTAACGAGCCGAGACAGTTAAGAGTGGAAAGACTTAATTGGTCTGCCTACGACCGAAATGAAGTGATTGACAATCACGAGAAAAGCAAAAATAATTAAAGCATGCGAAACTTTTAACACGCGTTATAAAGTTCGTCACCGCTAATGAAAATCTTCTGAGTTTTCTGGGCCAATGCCTAGTTCCTGTCGAAATGGATTTTCCTATTTTCATCAATCTGAGTATATTCAGTCGGATAAACCTTCAGGAAAAACTTTAAAAAATTCATGAAGAATAAAAAAGTATTTTAGGCCTCCACGTGCATTAAGCACAGATTTTACGCATTCTACATTGTTTCTTAGTCCCCGTCTACGTGAATCGCAATTCCAATATCGAAACGAGACATGGTTCTCCTAAATTTCTTTGGATCCACCAATACTTCAAACTTTCGACTCCATTTATTTCATTATAGACCATCGAGTTCAAGTGCTCTACTTCATTTTATTCTCCTTGGAATTCCTTTTCTCTTATCAGGAACGCAAGGAGCTTCAAGTTATCAACCTCTTTTGTGAAAGAGCAGCACTCGATCCAGTGACTCCGAGGCAGTGTTATCGGCAATAAGGTAATTCCTTCCTTTCCTTATTTCCTCAAACAGACCTTGAAAAAGTGAAATAACATTCTCGAGAATACTCTCCCACCCCATAACTTCATATGACAAGCCGTTGAAGTAATGTTTATTCATTTGCATCGATGCACAAACGACAACCTGATCACTAATCCAATGTAGAGTCGCCCTGACTTTCAATGACTAGAGAAACACGAGTTTTCATACGTTTTACGAGGCAAGTCAGCCGAGTCCATCATGAATGTCTTCTACTCCATTCTGATTCCCGACACATCGATGAGTTCTGAGGTTCCTTCTAATGCAACCGCATCAGTGGTTTCCAAACATTTTGATTAGGTCGAGGTGGGGCGACGTGGATGTTAAGAGGCCGCGTTCGTAAATGTTCACAGCAGCGCGGAGTCGAGGTTCTCTACACAGCAAGTAAAAAGGGTTAGGGTAAGGGTATCACATCTGCACTTGCATTCCCTCCTTGGGAGGCTCGCATTCCTCTCTGAAGGGTATGCAGGCTCTCCTTACTATCATGTGGGCGTATGGGAACTCGGGGTATACATTTGTCCTTTCAACTGAAAGTCTGGAATCATTCTCGCCCCGCTTTGCTTACCCCTGCCAGAAGAATGACCTTCTCGGGATAATCCTCACCCCAAGGGGTGTTCTGACTCAACTACAAAACTATTTCGGGTTAAGGTTTCAAGAGCCCCCAGCAAAACACGCACCACCCTTGGACCAATCTTGGAAAGGATGAAATATATTCATCTCCTTATTTCGTATTGCAGTATCTCCAGAGACATAGTTTATCCAAGGCCCATGCATTATTCGCCCATTCAGTAATCCGACAATGATACTATCATACTGTCCTTTCGCTTTTATTAGGAGAAGCAGCTGAATATTCATGTTTAGGGTTGTAAAAAAAACGCTCTTCCGTTTTCTATGGTAGAAACACAGTTTCATGAATGAAGCAAAATTTGAAATCGGATACGCGATCGATATTTCACAGTTACACGGTGTTGAAATGCGTCTCAGCTTTTTTTCAGCAGCCATGCTTAAGTCGTGCAATACCCATTAAGAGGTGAATTAAAGTAGCTCAGAAATAGGTCATTACACCTCAAGTGAGGTGCCCGACCGTCGCAGAATTCAATGAACTTTTCACCTTTAAATTTTCAAACCGACAGTTGGATCCAGCTGATATTTCACTGAGAGCTTCATGAGTGTAAGATATTTTTTTCGCGCTGTTGTTGACCGGGTGAAAAATACTTCTTAGACTCATGAACCTCTCTGTCAAGTATCAGCTGTATCCAACAGTCCCTTGCAGGGCAGGCTTTTGGCATGAGCCACATGTGCCCCCGCACAGGGCGCAAATCCACAAAGGGCGCCAAAATGTTTTCCGAATGGGAGGGGATGAGAGGAGAAGGGAGGGAAGGGGAGGGGAAGGAGTGGAAGGGAGGAAATTGGAAAGGAGGGGAGTGACAGGAAAGGGAAGGGGAAGGGAGGGGAAGGGAGGGGGAGGTGGCAGCGTTAGGAGTCTATTAACGTTAGCACTGGGAGCCGAAATTGTCATGGAGGCCTTGGTCTCTTGAAAAGTGAAAGTTGAAAAGTTCATTGAATTCTGAGACGGTCGAGCACAGGTGGGTCATTCCACGTCACTTGAGGCGGTATGACCCACTTCTAAGCACCTTTAATTCACCTCTAAATTGGCATTGCACGACTTACGCAGGGTGCTGAAAAAAAGCATTTCAACACCTTGTATCTGTCGAATATCGATCGCGTACCCGATTTCTTTTTTTTGGCTGCATTTATGAAACTGTGTTTTTTCCATAGAAAACGGTAGAGCGTTTTTTTTAAACTACATTATATTTGCAAGGTTACCATTACTGATGTAAGATGGCACGTTAGTTGCTAACCATGTGGGTCGCCTGTAAAAAAAATTAAGCCACGCCTCTGGGAATTCGTATATAGAGTACCTGATTTTATCCCCTCTTGCTGCGTATTGCATTTGAATCCCACAGTATTATTATCTAAAGATGAAAGTCATGCCAGGAAGACGTCTGACAATGATAACACTAGGGAATGAACAAGAGGGATTCATGTATGGAGAGAAACGCATGACAAAATGTCAGACTGTACTCGGAAATGTGTTACCACGGACAGCGATATCTCGTCAGCCAGTTCTCGACCTCGGCATCATCGTTGAACCTTTTCTGGCGAAGATGGTCATCCAGAGCGCGGAATAGATGGTAGTCGGTTGGCGCCACATCTAGGCTATACGGAGGGTGAGGCAGAACCTCCCAGCCCAGATCCAGCAGTTTCTGCAGTGTGATCGAGACATGCGGCCGTGCGTCGTCATGAAGGAATCGAACACGACGGTGTCCTGGCCTCACCGTGCGAGTTGTCGGCGAGCTTCTGTAGCCGATCGCAGCAGTAGGCGGCGGTGATGCTGGTATCGGGTTGAGCAGCTCGAATTCGATCACGCCTTGCACGTCCCACCAAATGCACGACGTGACTTTTCGGGGGTGCAGGTCACCTATCGGCTCCGGCTTTGGCTGGGCATCGACATCGACCCACTGGCGCCTGCGTCGGTAATTGACGTATGACATTCACTTTTCGTCTCCAGTGACTACGGAATCCAGCCAGTCGTTTGTGCGCTTGTACGACAGCAGCGAAGTGCACACCTCAGCAGGGCGTTCGCGGTCGCGGTCGCGGTCGGTCGGTGGGCTACCCATTGATCCAACATGCTCTTCTTGCCGATTGCAGCCAAGTGCGTCACAATTGTGGACTGGGCGCAGCCAAGTGCTGTCGCTAAGTCGCGGGTACTTTTCCAGGGCTCATCCTCGAGGCTGTAATTTCCAGACCGAAAACGATCGAACCATCGTCGCGCTGTCCTTTCATAAACTGCGCCTTTGCCAAACGCGGTGCAGATGCGGCGACTCGATTCAGCTGCTGTGATGCCAAATAGGAAGACGTAAAGAAGTCACTGACGTTGGGCGGTCTTGTTGAAGTCGATTTTGGAAGTCATGGTTATAGGCTTTGAACGACTAAGCAACTGCTGCGTAATGACGCTCACACACCCTTTATATACTGCTACTGTGGAAGGTTCGAGAAAGTTCCAAAAAATTTTATTCTGGAAAATTCTCGAAACTGGCAGAACTTTCCAATCGACCCAATATTTGCTGTGTAGGAAGCAAATTGTGCGACGAAAATCATCCCCCACACGTTCAACTTTGGTGGGGTGCTTTGTGGGGGCGATTCGAGACCCTCAAACAACATCAGCATTCATTGATGCTGCGCTTCGCTAAGCGTTCATAAGAAAGTAGAGGTAAGCTGCATCCGTAATTGAGTTTTTTTCTTATAAGCTGTGAAGAAAGCCAAGAATGTTATCTATAATACCTTATCAGTCTCTTCACTTATGTTCCTCATGCAAATGGATGACGTTCCACGAGGTTCCTGTACTAGGATACATTAAATTATCTATAATTTGTACTAATGATATCATATAATGATAGCTCTCAGTCGGAAAGATGAATCGTTAAGATGCGACAAAGGAACATGATTCCATGGATATTAGTTCCTACGGAGCTGATCGCACATGGTTCTTTGGGCTTTGGCAAGATTATGCTTTGTAATGTAAGGTCCCGTCCCTGTTTTTCTTTTCCCTACCTGATGGGAGGCCATTGTGGAGCCTTTCAGCTGCCTTGAAAGTCTTGAGACTTTCGGTTACCAAAAGTCTCTGGTGAGACAAATTAACAAGTGGATTTACTCCTATTAATATTTTTCATGAATGATTCCTCTCTTCCATATTCCCTTTTAATGAAAGACGATGACTCTAACCCATTCCCGCCCAGGTTGCAAATATAACTATGCTCTGTAGCGTAAATCCCATCGTGCAATTACATAGTCAAGCCCTTTTTGCAAAGAGCAAAGAAAGTCCGCTTTAATCAGCGTAAAAATAAAAAAGTATCAATATTCAAACATCGGACACCCTGTACAACGAAGTTTGTCAAGGGCGATGAGGAGAACTATACCGAGATCGAGATTCAAGGGGCACTAGTCCTTCAAAATTACCTTCGAAGTGAGATAGAAAGGACATGAGTTGCTCGGTTACAGCGTAGTTTATGTTCTCCCATTGTTCTGATGCTGAGTAGGAACACGGCATCATGACCTTCATTGATCTCATTTTGAGCATGATAGTCAAGCGTCACAAATATGTACAGGTAAAATAACTGTCACCGTAAATGTCATCATTTGCACAGTGAAATTTTTTGCAAAAACATTCATTTGCGAAATTGCGGATCTCGCATCAAATACAAAGAAAGGAGCTTCACAGCGGCAAAGAGTTAAAAAGATGAATTTCCAAGTAACGTTTCTTGACAACATGGAATTATATGTACTGGTAAATTCGAGTACTCGTCAACTGAAGGCAGCAATTCACATTTGCAGGTACGCCGTGAGAGTGGAACGAACCGCAGGCTCGGTTTGAGAGGATGTCCACATACAGCGTTGAAGTCAATATTCCTGAAGGAACAGCGTCCGACAGCGAAAGGCTGGGACCAGTCCCTCAAAACAACCCTGCTATCGGTTTGATTAAGTTGGTAAGAGAAGAGAAGAAATTATTGGATGAATGGAGAGTGTTGACGTATCAAGTGAAACGGAACGACTGGCTGACGGTCGATAACAAGGTGAACGAAGACCTCATCGACGAGCAAGTGAGGATAAGGAACAGCCTGAGGGATTGCAGGAAAAATATATTGCTTGGAATAGAGTCTGAAGTGAAATTGAGAGACGAGGAGCACAGCCGCACCGCATTGCATTGGGCATGCATTCTCGGAGTCAAAGACACCATTGCTCTATTACTCGTGGCCAATGCGGACACGAACTGCAAAGACAAGTTGGGGAATACACCACTCCATTATGCCGCTCAATATTGCTCCTCGGACGTCGTCCTCGAGCTTCTGAAGATGAAGGCCAAGTTTTGGATTCACAACAATGCTGATCAAGTCCCTTTGCAGTGGATATCCCCAGACACTCTGTCCAAATACTTTGATTGGTGCATGAAGGAAGAGTCCCACGATGGTTTAAACTATCAAGTCAAAGTGGATTTGAACTTCGTGAAGTCTGGCAATCCGCAGAAAAGGTTTCCTGAAACAGAGTGCTTGTGGTGGATCACCCAGAGCCCCAAACATCACGAGATACTAGAACATCCCATCATCACCACGTTCTTGCATCTCAAATGGAAGAAGATCTCCCACCTTTGGTGGCGTCGTAGCTCTGTGTACGCGCTTCATCTGTTGACGCTGTATGTGTACCTTCTTGGCGGAGCGTTTCCAGCCATGCGAGAAGCAATGGGTGCTGTGAGAGGCATGAAGTGCCTCCTAGCGGAAGTATAGTTATGATGCCCGAATCACTCAAGAGTTCTTTACCTCTCAAGACGGAGTAAGCATAGGCTTTAACGGTGTTCTCCTTAAAAGAAGCCCCTTCCGCTTATGGAGGCTCATTTACCAATAGGGTGGAAGGTGGTAAGTGTTGTCGTGATCATTCTCAACTCGTTCATCCTCCTTCGTCATTCGTATCCGAAATTGCCACAAGAGGAATTTTCTTCGGGGAAGGCGAATACCTCCGAGATTTACCAATAGGGTGGAAGGTGGTAAGTGTTGTCGTGATCATTCTCAACTCGTTCATCCTCCTTCGGCAATTTTACATCTTCGGCTACAATCCCTCGAGATGGTTCAAAACGAGGAACTGGAGTGAAGTAGTCATGATAGCATCCGTGTACGCGTTGCTCTTCGCGGACGACGTGGCATGGGGTTGCTGGAGTAGCGTGGTCGCACTCTTCTTTTCCCTCGCTGGGGTAAGCCACACGTGCCACCTTCATCCCACCCTCTCCATTTACTTCTATGTATTCGTGACCATTGCCGTTCATTTCGCAAAGCTGATAACCTTGTTTGCGACGATAATGATGGTCATGTATTCCTCCATATTCATGGTCCTCTTCTATCCAGTGGGTGAATTTACCTCATTCGGAGATTCGCTGTTCAAAACTATCTCGATGCTCATCGGGGAGCTCAATCACGAGGAGATCCCCTTTGAGAAATACTCGGGACTAAGTCATTTCGCATTCTTGTCGTTCGTGATTTTCATGACGATCGTCCTCATGAACCTAATGACGGGTCTGGCAGTCGGCGAGACGGAGAACATTAGGAAACGCACAAAGATATTGTGCTGTATATCTCAAGTGAAATACATCTTCAAATGGGAATGCTACTTAATCGAGGACAATGCCATCATTTCCCGTCGACTCAATGCATGGGATGACTTAAAAAAAATTTTCATAGTGGAAGTCCCCAGGTTCTTTGATGGAATATTTCGCAACTGTTCTCTGAAGTGCACTCCAGAGGTGGATCAGATAATGCTACTAAATGAAAGATCACCGGATCCCGTGTTGAACCTAGATCCCATCAAGGACATCGGACCCATCTTGCGTCCTAAGAATCAACAGAAAACGAGGTATCAAGACCTAGATTCATGGCGAGCTCGCAAACTCATCCACTTTATGAATTCGACACGGAACAAACGTGTCAAAGAAAATCGAAGAGTAGGAATCCGCATTTTTGCGCAAGACCCGCTGGATTTCTCCTAGTAAATTGAGTTGCATAGGACCAAGATACTTCAAGGGTTAAAGCGTTCGATAATACTGAGAAACCTTGAATGACGAATGAAGTGCAACGCAAAATGAGTAATATGGAAAAAGAGGCCGATGACTTTTAAGCTCCATATCTTAGCCTTCCCAGCTGGTATATTCACGATGTTTGCCCATCAGTATATATTCCCATGTTCCCGGCGGTTTTTTAAAACCTCGTTAAAATCGAATCAGCTAAAGCAACACCATGAGGAAATTTTCAAAGAAAACGGGAGATGATTGCGAATAGTGGACTACGGTCTATTGCGAGTGCTTCATCATCACGAATTTTGACTTCTTCTTTTCCAAAGACGAAAGGACACTTGACGTCGAGCAAAACATAATAGCCCTCCATTTTGCTTCTCAATGATTCATCTATTGGAGCGAAGTTTATGGAAACGAGTGAAGTTCATAGAAACTATTTGCAAGCAAACTTCTATCCATGGAAATGAGTCAAAATTAGGAGACGGATGTGGCCTCTTAGATATGGAATCACGGAGGTTGGGTGTTTTGTTCTCATCACTAGCGATACAAATTATACCAATTTCGTCAATTTTGACATGAAGCCTTCTTTACAGATTGCTCATAGCTATCCCCTGAGGCAATAAATAAATTCAAAATGAGCATCAAATGTGTGCTTGAATGTATCCATAAACGCACAGCTAAAGCCTTGCAAAAATTGTTCCGGACGAGAAATTTCTGTTAAATATATGTTTCTCATATACTGTATATCCATTTGCTATTTTACTGTTTGAAGCGCTCCTTCTTATAGTATTGAGAATTGGCATTCAGTGCGGAAATTTTCATTCCTTTCATGTCAGTGTCGAAGGAGGAAGAAAGCTATTTCAACATTTTTTGCGTTCTTCACAACCTCAATATAATATTTAACAGTGACATGGTGATGTACTGCATGAATATATGAATTGTGAAACATTTCCGGGATATATTACGTCTCTTAAAGCTGCTTGTTTCGATGGGGGAGCTGGGTCCTCTAAAAAAAATGCAATCCCACATTTAAGGGAGAAATTCTAGACTGGGGATTCTCGCGTCGAGTTCCACATCGCTGAAGAAGTCGATGTTGCCCGTCTCAAGCTCCCGAATGTTGGAAGATCGGAGATCTGGTCATCGGCACGTGTCGCTTCGTCAATGCTGTAAGCATTCTCTAGATCTTGCGGAAGAAGGATGGTGTACGAGGTAACTCTTTGGCAAAAATAAAATTTTATAAATGTTGGAGTGATTTGCTCATGTCACACTCAACTTTACGCTGTTAGAAAACGAATACGAAAAACCTACATGTACTGCATATTGCGCAGTTATCTGCCTATGTAGGAGAGGTCATATGAAGGTGAGACTGATATCATATGAATTGTCACGGTCTGTAGGTTTGCACCAAAAGCATAAAATATTATTTGGTTATTTAATTGGAAAATTAAATAGTTTCTTTCCGACGCTACTTCTTTAATGCTCTCTCTTGGATCGTACTACGCATTCTCTTGGATCTCAACGACGCCCTTTGAATTTGATAACTAAATGAACTTCTTTTACTGGTAATTAAAGGTAAAACCTGAGAGAAAGACTTACGAGAGAGATTGTTGATGAGATGATGAGAGCTCTTGATGATTAGATTGCCTTGGTACCTACTTTAGCAGGGAAAAAGATCAGAAAAAAAACTTGTGATTTCAATATTAAGAAGCGTGGGGTGTAGGCTACGCGACCGTGGAGTAGAGTGCGGGAACATGGGGAAGCCACGTTGAAAGGAGGGCGAGAGTGCCCATTTTCGTTGGAACAGAAAAACCATTATGCCTTGTATTCCGCAAAAGAATAAGTCGATCACCTGAATGCAATGAACTCAGCCACTTTCTCCAGCGTTTTTGGGTTTTCACTATAAGCCCAAATTAACTAACCTCAGAGAAGACACAGACCAAACTTTTCGCAGTCTTTCAATGTGTGGCCGGGAAAGCGAGTCAGTCGACCTAATTTGGGAGAATATGGGTCAGTTGGGTTAGAAAACAATCCCAACCCTTTCGTAACCTAGCTGACCCATCGTTCCCCAAAGGAGACTTTCTCACTCTTTGGCCTTTGATACCGAACAGGGGAAAACAAAATCGAGCTACGCTAACCGTGCCAGTGCGGTGAAAGGTTTCACCAGAACAACGAAGACTAAACCAGGCATAAGAAAATCAGACTGGAGTAGAGTGCTATCACCTTCCCCGCATTCCGGGGAAGGTGATAGCACAGGTAGTAGACGCAATGACCTGGCCGGGGCGCAAGGCATCCCTGCTCCAACATGCCTACGTTGAACGTAATCAATTATATCAGCACATAAATATCACACAATCACACCTCAACTCTCAGTTGAAACATACATCATTGTAATCTATTCATGCTGTAATTTCATGTGACAAGGTAATTTAAGGGAATATGGCCCTATAAAATGAAACCTGACCATCACGCCCCATCAAGGTCGAATTTGACCCGAATTTGAAATCCTGAACCCCCCCCCCCCTTCCCCCAGAAGACCGCTTCAGCAGTTGAATTTGGAGAAGCGTACACTGTAAAAAATTTTTCCCGCCGGGAACTCCTGAGAGCACGTAATAGAACACCTGGAGGCGTTTTTTTACCATGTTAAAGTGTTCCCGATTCCCGGTATGTGCTCT
>CAJPEV010000583.1:61207-107209 GCA_905338385.1 Darwinula stevensoni | reverse complement strand
ACGATTTATCAATCGCCGATAAGGAAAAGGAAGTCGAATGAACAGAGGAAAGCTGATGTTTTTGCACTCAGTTTCCCTCTGCGTGTTATTTCCTCAGGGATAAAAATCCTTCAAAGATAAATCAACTGTTGTCCGAATTCGAAATCTTTCGGGCGGCGAACAGTAAAGATTTAAAAAAAATTATACCCGAATGCAGGTACCTCATTTACGTGAGATAAGTGGATTTCGAAACTAAAGAGCTCCTTCCCCCATTGGAGAACATGGACGTCTTAAAGGGTCTCTTACTAAACGGGGTTTCAATGTTCGGGCATGACGAACATATTATATCTAATGTTGAAAAAAAAATAGAAGAAAAGAAGAAAAAGATCGACAAAGAAAGTAGAATCGCCAGTTCCGATGCCGAAAGTATATGACAGGCAGAAGTTTTCACGTTTGAGCACCCATCCCAAAGCCCCAAGATCATAATCTAATAAGGTGTGATGCAGTTAATGACGCGACCTCGCCTCATTGCCCTCGTTTTTTTTTCCCATTCAGTGTCTGATATAACCCTCGTAAAACGCATGAATTCGTATCGTACGACATAAAAAAGACTTTTAAAAATTCTGGGCTGCGTTCATGCTCGAAGGGCTGCACATAAATGTCCTCTCCCATGCAGAAATTCCGCATGAAAACCTTTCGTTGTCGTCTGCTGTTACTTTCGGCATTGAAAATAGCAATATGCATATCGTGCATGCCTTTTCCTGCCTGCCTTTTCGTATGCAAAGTATTCTCATCCCTGAGAGAAGTCGAGAAGCTGCTCGAATGAAGGAAAAGATTTGCATGTCGTCGGTTGCGTCAAGCACCGAACCACACACGTATTGCACGTGCGTGGCGTATGCACTCGAAAGGTAAGGTCATCCTCTTTCCTGAGAATCGTGTATTGTAGGGTTCGGTACTGGTGGGTCCCGGTCTTTTTATATCATAAATGTGGGTTGGCTCGTTAAGTCCCTGATGTTACCCGAGGACGAGGTGGGCCGTCGAGAGGAAGAAGGGGAGAATGGAGACGAGGCGTGTGGGGGCTGACCCGGTTTCTCCTCTCGTGGCCGCTTCCGTCGGGTCGGTGTCGAATTCGTCGGGGGCGCTTTTCGTTGGGGGTTTCTGGTCCGGCCTTGTGGGGCTCGGGCTTTTCGTGGAGGGGGGCCCTGCTGACGTCTCTGACGTGTAGGGAGTCTCCTGCCGAGCCAACGTCGCCTCGATCCAGTCCTTTAGGACCATCACGTTTGCATACACCCCCAACATGCTATATTTAAAAAAATAACCGTATTAGAGGGAATTCCAGATGCCATCTTTGAGGCTTCGAAAGACGACAGAACTGACGGTTTCTTTCCTTCGCAAGGGTCTCCGAAAGATACGATGCCGATCGCGAATCTTTTCCCGGAGTCCTCGTCTTGGCACATCAGCGGATTCCCCGAGTCTCCCTATCGCGGAAGAAAATCATCGACCGTGAAAACCGAGTCGAATCTCGAAACCTCTCTTCTCTCTCGAACGGCAGGAACGATATCTTCGTTACGGTGCAGGCGTCTCGGTTCCGATGGGGATGCCTGGTGCACAGCATGGTATCCGGGGAATAGGTGACGTTCCACACCCGCAGACAGGCCTCGTCGTCTGCTACGCTCAATTCCGTCGCATGAAGCACGTGAGGATATCGGTCCTCTCCCCGCACCACTCCGATGCTCCCCCATCCCGCCACCACGCACGACTCTGAATGAAAATGTGACGATCTGAGCGTGAGGACCATCGCCGCGAGGGAGGACGGAGGAGGTCCTCTTGCCGTTGCGGATGCGGATGCGATCCGGGGGGAGGAGGGCAGGGCGGACGACGCCCGACAGAGTCACTGGGGAGTCGAGCTGCAGGAGGCCGATGTCGTGATTCGGGTAGACGTCGTCGAGGAGGCTGAATCTCGGGTGCAGATATGTCTCGTTGATGTGCCTTGATTGCTCGGGTCCTGCATCGATGCGTTCTGACGTAACTTCAAATACCGCAGCTTGTTTTGTTTTTGTTTTTTTTTTTCAGAAATATGGAAAATTTGCATACGAATTCTGAAGTTTGCTGGATGTATATAGGAGAAGGGGGTGAGAGAGTGCGAAGTTGCCTTGCCTCGCAGTCAATTTTGCACCTTACCTGTTAAAATCCTTACTCCTCTCCCCTCCTACCCAGTCTTCCCCCTATTCTACTACCCTAATTCCTACTTAGATGAGATTTTCCATGGCAGCTGAAAACGACGAGGCAAATTTCACGCGGAACGAGTCCCGTAGGCCTACAGGATTCGTGCATCGAGCCAAAAAATACGCGTTGAGCAAGACGGGAGACCTTCTTTGGCGTTGTCGATGTGGTCTCCAAGGACGACGCGATATCTGACGGAAGCGGAATCGAGTCGCGAGACGTTCGCGAAGTACCGATGGATGCAATGCCCCGCCGTCACGACCCACGACGGCGCGACGAGGAACCCGCCGCAATGAGTCCGCTCTCTCGTCCCCAGGGTGGCCACGATCCTTGCCAGCCACGGGTGAGAACCTGCGGGGCGGTTGCTTCGAGGAAGGAGGCGAGAGAGAAGGCGTTGCACGAGAGGATTTTTGCTGTACCTCGAGAGGCGACTTCTCCGCCGAAGACCCTCAGTGTGCCGTCGTCTGTGTCCCACTCGCCACCGAGATCGTGAGTCTCTAAGAAGTGGAGGAATGACGATTCATTCCGTTTTGTAGGGACTCTCCGCACTCGGAGGACGGCGACAAAGCCGGTTTCTGGTCTCACCCTGATCGAAAGACCGTCGTCTGACGGCTGCAGGGGTAGAAGTCACAGAGAAGTGGAGTTTCTCCTCTCTGAATAATCCTGTGGCCAAGATGAGGAAGAGACAGAGGCCCGTTCCGAACGCCCAAGCGGAAGAGTTCGACATGAAGCTGAGGATTTTCTTCTGCTGCCCCCAAATTTTAGACCTATTGTTCCTCTTCGTTCCCGATTGTTCATGTCAGATTCAGGGAGGTTCTTTTCGTCGGAGGAAGAAGGAAAACCGGTGAATTCTCGAAGTGCTTCGCATGCCGAAAACCGAGGTCAACGTTCTTCTCATCAGGGCCTTTCCCCAGAAGATGAAGGGTTGCGAGCTATGCTCGATGGGGTTTCCCACTCGACGCGGATCACTTCTTTGCCACACCAGTGCTTTAAACTCGTCCGTGATGCTGCCCCCCACCTTCCTCGGCCTGCAGTACTGAAGTCCGTCAGGGATTATTCTCATACCCCAAGAATGAAGACGGACTCATTCGGAGGCTCTTGGACTGCGGTGGGCGTCACCGCCGGTCAAAGAGTCAACTTCGTGGAAGTTATGCAATTTTTTTATCGCCACGTCGCTTCGCATTCACATTGGCAGGCTTTTTGAGGTTCAAAGTTTCCTCAAGAATTGCATCCAATTTCACAGATATGCAAATAACATACCCCTTTGTTGAGGGCAGTTGAGAAATGCAAAAGAATTGTCAAGGAAAAATGCTGCAGCCAAAACCATGATGATCGTTTCCCTTATTTTCCTCTTTTTCACTCATTGTTTATTTTACTTAGTCTCATTTCTTTGTCGTTTCATTCCAGAGAACGATCAGATTTCATTGAGATTGCCAAGTTCAAGAAATTCTCGACTCAGAAAAATGTTATTTTGAGCAGCATTGTCCTGTCTTCGCTGATCAATTCCAGATTATTCCCGTTTCGCACCGATTGAAAAAAAAAAGCAAGCCAAATTGGTAGTTCATGGGGTCAAAGGCAGGGTGGCCAACTGAGTTAGCTGTCGGGGAGAGATTTAAAGTGGGTTGAAGTGTCTTCATTTGTCGAGTGGATTCCCTCGGGGCTCCGTCGAGCGATTACGAACGATTCTTTGTCTGCATTCTCATGATTTAGGTTGAGGCTTCGTGAGTAAAATCGATTTGCCGAAGACGCGAAAATAGGTGTCTGCATCGTGGGGAAGACAGAGTGAGTGCTGAAGGAGATTTACGGCTTTTGGACGGGTGGGGTAAGAAAAGACTTAAACAATTCATTAAGAGTAAATGAAAGTTCTTCACTCGGTCGAAGAAATGATGAGACTCTAAATGCGTCTGGCGAGGATAAACTCTAGGAAGCGAACAATGAGAATGATTAAGGGTTGGCCTTTCATGTAACAAAGTAAGAAAGAGCGATGTAGCTGTAAGTAACGAAGGAAGTGATCGAGACGCTTCCTCAAAACACGTATCTTTATGGAGGAGGTAACCCTATCTTAAAAAGGGGGGGGGGGACAAGCTGAGTGCAGGAGAGATTATGGATGTCAATAGTAGAAATGTCTCACCCAAATCTTGAATTCGGAAAGCAATTCTTCGATTTTGCTCTTGGTATCATGAAATGGAATGACAAGTATGTTCTATTCATGAAAATCAAGATAGATTTCTAAAAACACTACCAATGCATCCCTGAAAATCTTTCCCTTGCTGTCGTGATGCTCTAAGACGGTCATAGCTCGACATAGGACAGAAATGGCCCAGAGCGATGGAAATGCGACGAAGTTTCATCAAGTCAGGTAAACACATTGTGCTTTCAATGCCCTTATTTATTAGGACGTATAAAGCGTGAGATGGATGGATGGATTTATTTGCTTCGATTCAGCATTATCAACATAGATAAATGAAAAATGAATTAAAACAGTCAATAATCGTTTAAAGCAGGCTAGAATGACAGGAAATCGGGGTGATAAAAAAAAGGGCTTTGATAAAAAAAAAGGATCTTCGATAGAACTCCAGTCGAATTCTTGGAAGAGTCATACAGATACGGGAGTGGTAGTTGTAGCTACGAAGGCATCTACTTCGGGATGCAGAGGATGTTCCTCATCATTTCGTATCTTGTTGAAGAGTTTATATCCTTGATAATTCACTCTTTGGCGAACGAGTTTCAATAGCTGCACGTCTGTTGGCCGCTGAGGTAAGCAAGACGATTTATAATCTAATTGAAGAGTTTGATATCTTATTGAGCGTTCAGGTATAAACGAGTCACTCAGAAAGATGCAAAAGTATAATAGTTTAATTGGTGATGAAGAACAGAAGACTGGGAAAGAACCTTGCGAAGAGATCCACCAAATGATATTGAGGGCAGATGGATCAGTTGAGAAGCATAGAAACCAATAGAAAGGGGAAAAGGGACTTGATGATGATGCTCGGGGGGAATCGAAAATAGGCGGCAGGGAAGACGGAATTCGCTTGAGCATCCACCTTCGATTCTTGCTCTGATGACCTCAACGTCTCCACGACCCAGCCATAGTAGGTTGGGATGCGGACGTAAACGCCATACATCCTATCGTACAATCATCCCCACCGTAGAAACAAGGAATGTGCAACCGCTAGGTCGGATCGTAGAGACATTTCATCTGAAGTGGATGTCACCGGACTTTGAAGTGGCGCGAGCAGGAGCTGCACGATCCGATTGGTTCCATCGGAACCAATCAGAAGTGGGGACGGGGAAGCGGCCAACGAGATAAGATGTTCATGCTGACGTCACCCCAGCCTCTCATGAAATCCATTCAAGTGAGACTCACGGCACTTGTTCGTCGGCTTTGCATTGGAGTCCGAATGAAACGAGGCCAGTGACGTACCAGTCCCTATCCTGCGCCCCTTTGCACATCAATGGGGCACCAGAATCTCCCTGCTCGAAAATAGCTCTTGTATGAGGTTGAACAGTTCCCAGTATGGAAATGGTTAGAGTGAATTCCTTCAGTGAATTCAGGTTGACTTCGTGGAATGGAATACCAATAAGTAAAAAAAAAGTTTGTCAGCAAAAGTACGAAGTCAATTCAATTTCCAATTCTTCTGTGTTCCTAAGCTACACTGTTCCCTTGAGCTTACCGAGCATGCATCCTTTCTCTTGGAATCGTCGGAGGTACAAAGCATTTTGTTACGAATGAACTTGTTACCCCAGAACCAGGAACAGATGGCGTCATCCTCGATGTGCACAGACGTTTCCATCAGATGATTGGAACTGGACCTTCCCATCACACCCCAGCCAGCAACCTTACAAGAGTCTGTCACGAACTTTCATGCAATTTGGGTCTACAATTTGAAACAGGTTGAGACACGGAGAGTGCCAATTGCCTTTTCGCCGATACAAATGAAAATCATACAAATTTGGAGCAAGGGCTGAGGCTTTTAGATATTGCCCCATTAACACGATCCATAACTTTTTTTCATTTCACGAACGCAAAATGTTATCTATAATATGTCACTACCTGGGTCAAAGGTGAGAATATGACCTGATGCTATCTGCTACGGATTTTTGAGCTCGAATCGCAGGTCGCATGTGACAGTGCCATGCTTTCAGTCTCACCCACATCGATGTCAGTGTCTGGACTTGCGACCCTGGCCAGTTGTATCCTGCTGCCCAAATCCAAGGGTCTGTCGAATTTCACGATCCCGATGTCGTTGATGGCATAAGTGGAGTAGACCCGGAGTTGCGGGTGAAGGTATGTGCGGCGTATGTACCTCTTTTGTTCGGTACCTATGGGGCGGAAATATCCTGGGCACTGTGCCTAGCTCGAGAACACAACTAGAAAGTAAGATGTTACGTCCAGGAGGCTCGACCTTCTTCCAAGGAGATGATGCAGTCACCGAATGTGACCGGTGCGAGACGGTACCTGCCCTTGACACAATGACCGGCTGTGAGGGCATACGAGGAGTGTATGAGTACCGCACCGCATCCTCCTACCCTTCCGAGCCAAGGATTCGAACCTGAACGAGTAGAATTCTCCAATTGACTTTCGTTGCAAGAATGATGAGGTGAATGGTGAAATGAGTTCGAGGTACCCTGTTTGGCGAAGATCCCACCCATGATCCTTTGATCGCCATGCATCCAATTCCTAGGCTTCTTGCCTTCAACGGCCGAGTCGGATGTCTTATTGGTTTCAGACTGCGTTATTATCCCCAATTCCCGATCCCCGTGGATATTTCTTGGAGATTCATTGCCCGCTGGATTAGTCATCGAATGCTTCCCTTGTAATAGGCCCCACAAAACGATCCACCAGATGCATCTCATCAGTCCCATGCAAAGATTTTGACACTTGAACGCAGGAAAGGAACTACCCCCTGGAGGAACCTAGTGCTTTAGGTGCTACCAATTTTCTTTGTTAGGCCATGACAGTGGGGTACATTCTCTACTCCAGACATTTTATTTTGTGTATCAAACTCGGCACAACTTGTATGAATGTACTGAAGACAGCATGAGATCAAGAAAACTTTATTATCGATAAAATAATTACCTATATGTCTAGTCGAGGGCATTACAAGGCTTAGATAATTTTTCAATATTAATCTGGTTTGTAGTGATAATGACTGGGCTATCTTTGGCAAGGCACTTAAGCTGATGTTTCATTTGAGGTATTTTAGGGAGACAACAATGCATTCACAGCAACAGAAGAGAACCCAGCTATGAGCACAACAGAAAGTGAAAAATAGCAACATCTCACAAGGCAATCTGACTCATACAAACTCAAGTTTGAATGAGGAAAATGCTGGACTAGAAATCTTCAAAGTCGTGAATCAACAAAGTTAGTTGTTCTATTTCTAGTCCCATTCTTTATGCTCACAGGAGTGGATAAAATAGGAAAGATAACACCAAACTCTGCAGAACAAAATAGTCAGGGATGTTATGAACTCAAAGCTTATGATAAGTTGAGAAGCATATGACTATTTTATCACACAACTAATTTGGATTCTGGTTAAGTATCACAACTCATCAAATATGACATCTCCTGGATCATGAGCAACAGCATGGTCTCCATCATTGGAAAGCCAATGCAAGACACTAAAACATGTCTGTGGATTCATCCACATTGTGAAGGAAATCAGTAGATATTGAATGTACCCAATGACGGCTCCACCTAAGACATCGCCGAGGTGATGTCGACCGAGCAAGACTCTGGAGGCTATGACAGTGAGGCACCAGACAGATAGAAGGGCAGTAAAAAGAAGAGACTCAGTGTGCTGGTGAAGCAGACAGGTAACCATGACAGCACGAGTCACATGGCCTGAGGGGAAGGAAAACTTGTCCACTGATACCACACCAAACATGTCCCCCTCATCTTGTGAAGGGCGCCGGCGACGTGTCACAGCTTTCCAAAGAGCCACTGACATGAGATCTATGGTACAGCCTGAAGAGAAAAACTTCCAGCAGTGATTTGACCATTTGATTTGCAGAAACCATCATGGGGAAAAGATGGAAACATACTTAGGAGAAGGTTAAGGAAAAGGCAACGGAGGCTCTCTGTTGGGGCAATCCATATAAGGGCACCAAGGCCTGCAAACCAAATCAGCCCATGCCCACTCCACTGAAAAAAATTTAAATGGGGGAGATGTCAAATACAAATAAATTATATCACCTCCAAAACTAGCACTAAGCCCAGATAAAAGTTCATAACTACATACCTCAACAGCTTTCCAAAAGTCCCGGTTTGCAGAAATGGCACTAGATCTGGAGGCATGAATTGAAAGCTTCTTAGTTATGATGGCATCATATTCAAGAAGTTTCTGAATCAGTGGAGGGACCCTGCTGGGCTTTTCCTTTTCCCTCTTATCCTTTCTTTCTTGCATATCTGGGAAGACACCAGCTTCAACTACATAATAGTGATAAGCAAGGAATGTTCCTCTGGGGCAGCCACAAGGAACACTCAAGTTGAAAGATGTCATTTGTTACTTTGTCAGGTGAATAATTCAGAGCCAATGAGTTATTTAAATAAAATAAAAAACCTTAGTGGCATTGTTCACTGAAAAAAGCCATTTACAAGAAAAATTTTTTATTTGATGTCAAACACAAATATATTGGAAACTCTTGGAGTTCTCAATACAGTTCCTGTCACACAAAGCAGAAATCAAGTTCGTGGGAAGACACGAGTCTTCTCTGGCTCTGCAACATATTCCACACAAAACTCTGCACTGTATGAACCCTGGGTAGAGATCTTTCAATCTCTTCCAAATCTTGGAAGAATTGGCTGGGAAATTTGCTACCTGATTGAGATGGAAGAATAGTGAAAGTCAGCACACCAAGGAGAATTCAGCAGAAAACTAAGTGTGACATAGGTGCTCAATGGAAAACATGTCATTGTGCTAAAAAAAACATTTATTGCAAAAGCGACAATTGCAGCAGGAAAATGTGCACATTTCAAGCTGTAAAGCTCCAAAGATAACCTCAAGCTAAGATAAAGCAGATGAAAGGATCTCCCAATGCCCAACTCATCCCCCAACACAGGGTTTGAATGAATATCAGAATCACTGGAGAAGGAATCATCTGAGCAGCTG
The DNA here is from genome assembly GCA_905338385.1 of Darwinula stevensoni. Taxonomy (NCBI): domain Eukaryota; kingdom Metazoa; phylum Arthropoda; class Ostracoda; order Podocopida; family Darwinulidae; genus Darwinula; species Darwinula stevensoni. Next base: position 97,892 of record CAJPEV010000583.1, on the reverse strand, counting down.
AGCTGCACTCAGACTGCAAAGAGGAATGACACTTCTCACTGAAGTACTGCACCATTTTTTCCCCCTTTTGACAGAATACACCCATTTCAAAATTATCCCTTTTTACACTGGATGAAAATAACATTTGAATACTTTTCCATATTAACTTCAGTGCCACTGGTACGTAAGTATTGAACGTGTTGCAAAAGCATGCCAGAATTGATGCACCACTCAAAATCATTGGGGTTGAGCAGTAGTGCGCAGATAACACTTCCCAGAGGGAACCTCATGAACTTTGAATCCAGATGGGAAGAGCTTGTTTGCATCTTCCTCAGACAGTGATGGAACCACCATGCAATCTCCACCAGGCTATGGTCATATTGAAAAAAAAAAAACACAAATGATAAAGAATTATGAAACAGCTCATAAGCAATGGAATATGCACAAGCATTTCAGAATAACAGGGCATGCTGTACTAGCATTTACTCAAAAAGAGGTCCAGTTCTTAAGGCACAGTAACATCCTTACTACCTTATAACCATTGAATTCTTTTATGTTATGTTATAATGGTATATTTCACCTACAACTAAATTCTATGCAGTTTTTGTGGAAATATATTTTGCAGTTCACATAGCAGGAACCAATCAATGTTTTATCAAAATATCCACAAGAGCCATCCCTCACCTTCCAGTTTGCTGGTGTGGCCACTCTCTTACTAGCAGTAAGTTGCAGTGAATCCACCACTCGAAGAATTTCACTGAAATTAGAAGAGCATGCAGAGAATTAATTCCCTTCACCTGCAGAAACAACACTGGGAGAATGAATCTTCATTCAAATGGAGCAAAAATGGGAAAGGTGACAGAGGGAAAAGGTCTTACTCAAAATTGCGCCCAGTTGTAGCAGGATAGAGCATACTCAACTTGAGTTTCTTGTCTGGACCAATGATGAAGACAGAGCGGCAGGTGAGAGGAATGCCATCCTTGTCCTTTTCCTCTGGATCAAACATCCCATACTCGCTGGCAATACGACGGTCCTCATCAGCAATAATGGGAAATGGGAAGTCTCCATTCAAAGAATTGTATGCCTTGATATCCTGCCAGCAAAAACCCAAAACAAATTGCAGTGACCTAAAAGTATGCTGCCAAAGACAATCCAGTTACATTAGGTGCAAAGGCTGATCTTACTTTAACCCAACCATTATGATCATCCACTGCATCACAGGAAAGAGCTATCATTTTCACACCCCTCTTTGTAAACTCAGGTGCAATCTTTGCAGCTTGTCCCAACTCTGTGGTGCAAACAGGGGTGTAGTCAGCAGGATGGGAGAATAAAATAGCCCACCTGTTGAAAAATTTGAAAAAAAATTTAGGGATAAGCCTGACAAGGTTTTCCAGAGAATGAACAAAAAGCCCTCAATTGGTCTAGTAGAAGAAACAATTAGTCTAACAAGCCATCAACTGGGATAATAGATCTTACATTGACTACAGAGAAATTGGATACTTCTTGGAATAAAGTTTTGGCTGAACTTTCTAATCATAAAATCATACCATGTTTGCAGGGCTACTATATATGAATGCTTCCTACTTCATTTCAAAGCTCAAACTTACGAATCACCAATCCAATCATGGAAATCAATTTTCCCAGATGTTGTTTCAGCTTGAAAATTAGGCACTTGATCGCCAAGCTTTGGTGGATGCATTATGAACTTTTTGATTGTCCTCTCTTTTCCTCAGATGCTTCTGGCCAAGATGATCTGCCCCTGCAACAGTGAAAAGCTATCTGTCAACTTCTGAAACAGAGGCACACAGGCTACTGGATTTCTTCAGCTCATCCTAAAACTTATCATTACACTAGTTTTAATTAAATGATGTTCCAACTAAGCCTACTTCATGGCAAGGAGCCAACTCAGATCTTCTGTAGTCCTCGTGTACGGCCTGGGATGGCCAAAATGATTTCGTCACGAGCTTCTCTAACAAAATGTTAGGGATAGCCAGCCTGTGTAGGCCTAGACCTTACAACACTGACAACCTTCGTAACCTTGAACAAACTCTAAATCTTATCTCATGTTATACAAATATAAGGATTACAGTTTTTCACTCGACTTAGACACTTGTGCATGGCATGTTCCTCATGCTTGGGTGCTGAGTCAAGTGGAAAACACGATAGATGCAGGCCCTTGCAAGTCAACTACGCCTAGACCGACTTTACACTCACCTGTAATGGGGACGGACTGAAATTTGAAAGGAATACGGCAATGCGACAGAAGGCCGCGTGGGCAGCAGGCAAAAACGGAGAAAGTGAAGGCAGAAGGAGCAAGTGCCGACAACAGGAATGAGACGGCAGAAGCAAACCGCAGACGACGAAAGGTAGCGCATGCGTGTCCATTCAGCATTCGAGGGGCAACGAGCTATGAGGTGACCTTCAATTCCTCCCAGGCTTCAGACACGCCTCAGGCTGTATGATGTATTTTAATTCTTTTTTTTTGTTTTAGCGTCGACGAACCGTCCCGTCTCGCAAAGTTCATTCTGTCTGGGCCAGCGTGAGAGATAATCTACCGCTGAATAAAGAATCCGGAAATGGAACTTTCAGGTCTTCACAACAGCAAGCTCCTCAGCTGACCATGCAGTCCGTGAAATGTGAATATCGTTACATGGAGCCTAATGTCTCTGCGTTACGTCCGGAGTCGTGTGATTATGCTACGGCTGTGGTCATGGATGGCGGTTATGAATGGTTCCGTACTTTCACGATGGCTCCCCACGGCCTTCAGGTCCACGTACAAGCGTAGTTCCGAAAAGTAATTTACTCAAACTGAATCCCCATTTAGTTCAAAGTCTTGAAGTCAATTTACTGAATGACTTCATGCACCCGCACGAAGAAACAACGATTTCCATGGCGAACTCTATTGGCTCAACCAGGAAAGAGTGCAAAGTGTTGCTGCTGTTTATGTTGTTGAAGCATTTTCCTCTGCTCTCTTCAATTCACTCGTCTGTAACAGCATGGAATTAGAGATGCGGTATTTTCCCACTCGGATTCTGACTTCCCAGAGTACATCTGATTTCGTGATTGAGGGGCACTTCAGCCTCACGATTGCACTGCAATATTTTCGCATTCAGAGGTATATAAGCTTGTTGAATTGTCCTATCAAAAAGAGGACATTTACCAACGTCCAATACTGACAATTTGTGTAGTCTTTCATGCAAAGAACGTTCAATATTGGATTTTCTTCCCGTGGAAAAGTACGTATCGATAAGAATTCTTTTAGTTCATTTCCCCACCATGGCAGAATGTTTTCAGAAAAATAAACTCATCGCCAAAAAAAAAATCACGACCAAGGAGCGATCTTGATGAACTTTGGTACACAAGCTCATAGTAGCATACCATATTTAAATCGCTTAGATTTTCAAGTGTGTGCGCTAAATATTCACGGAGAAAACTTGCCAACCAATTCAGTTCCAATAGCGGCTATGGGGTCACACTAGTCGCCGAAACGGACACCAAGGTCTTTCCTCGTGAAATAGGGCGGGAAAACTCTTTAAGATGTGCAGAAATATCGAAAATCACTTCGCTGTGGGGCCGTTGTTGAGTCTAGCTGCGAGCCCGGGCCAAGATGAGGTCTCTGGAGGAGATTTCAGCGAGTTAAGAGGGTGTTTCATCCTTAGAGGATTGTTGGGGTGCTTACCGCGAATCGACTTGAGCATGCATCAGCCTGATGGATGAAGCTGATACATGCATCCCAATAAGCCTAAAGCGAACAATCGATCAATTTGGCACAATGTCAAAGCATTAGAGTGAAGGGTTAACAACAAATCCCTCCCCCTAAACAAAAAAAGGGGGCAGATAAGAGTCGCCCTTGCTTTCCAGGGTGGCCGTTTTGATTGACGCTTCCACTTCACACCGTCACACCCTCATTAGATACACATAGATCCGACAATCCGAAATTTGAGCGAATACACTTAACCATCCGTCAATCCGAACGAGAAGCAGAACCAAGGTTAAAGGAACGAAGAATAATCAAATCAAACACTCTTTAAAAAAAAAATTCTACATTGCATGTCGACATGTCACTTTTCGTGCCGCCTGGATTCCTGACTAATTCATTTTGCAGAGTAGAGCTCCTTTCCTCTCTTGGCACTAGAAAGGATAGCCATATTGCGTGCCAGTTTGGAATTCAAGCTCGAGATATGTTACAGCCTCCATCGAAATAGAACACAGACATGACAGACCGCCATCATGATTAGTGAGAACAGTTCGTCGTCGATGGCAGATGGGTCGATGAATTGCATCGACGGAAGCGATGGATTTCCTTTTCCGCGATCCCTGCCATCTCTGAATGGGGGAGGAGGTGATTAATGTGGGCGAGTCTTGAGATAATCGCCCTTAATATACCCCCTCCTCTCTTACCGTTCAAGGATGCGTCGATACCGTCCTTCTTCACCCTCTCGCCTTCCCGTGTCATTCCCGAGCCAGTTCTCATCCGGGGACCCGTGCGGATCGCGTTTCCCCCGAAAGCATGACTCCCGTTGGGGAGGAATGGGAGGAGACGCCCACGTGGAAGGTGCAAAATTGGCTCGCTTCTTGCCCCCATCTCGTCTGTGAGCCCGAAGGGGAGGATCCCGAGGATTTTCCTTCTTCCAGCAAGCACAGAGAGATATCTTTCAGGTCGGATCTCTTCCCTCTCATTTTTTAAATTCAAATCCTGCAAAGAATTGTTTTATTCCAATGATGTAGTTTTTGCAATTTTTATTGATTTTTTCCCCCTCCATTTTGAATTACTTCGTTGACATTTTCCGTTCCTTCCCTCCTCCCCTCATCGCATACTTTTCATACCGAGTTCACGAAGTATCGCTCCAAACAGGCCGCGCTGTCTCGGAGCCCGCTTCAGGCTCCAGAGGCTGATGGGTTCTGATGTCGCCATGGTTTTCTGTCCGCCATATCTAAAAACCATCAGAGAGCGGATGCAAGCGGAATATATGGCTGCGTTCTTCGCGTATGTCCCTTTTTTGCTCCCCTTGGAATGTGTCGTGCTGGCCGACACAGAAAATCTTTCTTGAAGCTTGACTACTCCTGGTAATTGCCCACGAACCCTTACCAGTCTACAACTGATTGCCTACAACCCTACTTCTTTTGTTTCCTCGTGCAGTCGAGCTCATCTTAGAGAGATGGAAGAGAAGGAGAGGCACCTGAAGTCCCCTCGTCGTCAGCTCCATTACCCACGCTCCGCGATGAGGAAGACTCCATGATGTCCAGCGTCCATATTTCGGGAATAAGAGTTGCGTTTTTCTGTCGGACGGCGTCCGAATGCCTTTTCCAGTTTGGAATTCGTGGCATCAGAGACGAGGAGGAAATGCCTTGTGACGGACACTCCCAAGCTTTCTGTAGGATTTCCCAGAGTTCCCTCGTATTCCGTGCTTCTGGAGGTACAGTACTCTGACTCGGCTTGAGCATTCAAGATCCGTTTCGCGTAGGACTACTAAGCACTCGTCGCAAGAGGATGGGAACACTGGCCGTGCAAGCGAATAGGAGAAACGTCGGTGTAGGAATAGGTGCGAAGTGCGAGTTGCAGGCTTGGATTAATCGAGACCTGGAGAGGTTTCTATAGGAAGAATTTTTCGATCTTGCCCCCAGCGCTTTTTGCTCTGCTTTCTCGTGCTGTCGAGGCTGATCGCTGCAGTCGGGATACATTATTGAATGCTGTCAGTCTCATCAAGAAAATTAGAGCGTATCACTTTCATATTCGTCGTTCGGAAGACCCACTCGTACCGAGTCGAAAATTCACGGACTTGGGTGAGGTTCTCCTGTAAGCGATGAAAACCGGATCTAGGGTACCCAGACGTACCAGTTCTCCCACGACAGTTCCAGTTTTCAGGTATGCGTTTCCATTTCCTGGGATTCCATGACTCGGACGAGGGAACGACCCGGTTGCGGAATGTGGAAGTTTAAAATAAATAAATAAAAAGATGGAGAGGCGAATAGAAGGGAGTCATGCACGAAGTTTCCTTCCCGCTCTCTTGTCGATATCGATTCGATATCGTTGTATCGCGATGAAACTAGAGTAAAGATTTTGAATTCGAGACTTGTGTATCATTTACCTTCTGGGGTAAGAACTAAGGATCCGTACCAGGGCTCTTAATTCGAAAGCCAACTAACGTCAACAGCCTAATAGACCACATAGTGTCGTCAATGGTGCTGTGAACCTATCACAAGAGTCTTCAAACATCTAGACATGATGAGGTAAGTGACGCAGGAATGAGACAGTTAGGTCCATTTACGCTTCCTCGGGCCTTTTCATAATGTTTTTTGCGCTAATTCTCAGGAATAACTTTTCGCGAAATGGTAAAAAGTGTGGAACTTTTATGATGTTAGAGAGAAAGCAAGCGTCAACGAGAAATTTTATCTTCCTTCATACGTAGGAATTCCTTTACTCTAGGGCCATAGATTGGAATTGCCACTCATGGGAGGAAGAGGCCGAGCATACTGCTTCTATGATAATAATGAAACCTGCCTTTTGGCTCCAAAACCTGTAAGGAAGCAGGTTTATTTATGTGCAATGAGAAGCCTTCATAAGCCCTCGGAGATTTGAAACGATGTAGAGGGGAAATCGAAAACAGCTCATAAAAGGCAGACGTCACCTGGATTACCCCGATACGTGTAAATGCAGAAAGAAAAGGTATGCCGGAGAAAACTTTGGTCACGAGCCCCTAGCTTTCTCGGCGGTGTTAGACTGGCAAACGAGTTTTGCCATTCCGACCTGTGGAGAGACCAAGTGGCCGATAAAAGATAGCACGAAGGTTGAAAGGTTCATCATTCCACCTCTTCACCTACTGTAGGCCCCCGCCAGATGCCTCTCGCGGGGGGGGGGGGATGGAGAGGGAAATCCTCGTCCGCGTTTCCGCGCTTGGGAGAAAAATAATGAACGCTGGGGAACCGTCGTCCCCATCCTCAACTGGAATCCCTTCAAATTGAAGTGCTCCGGCTTTGAAGATGCTCGAGAGGGTGAGGTTGAAGGGGGACGGAACTCATTCCGTCCTCCTTTGCACGTCTGGGCGGTCACTCGGCCGATCGTTCCGTTTTCTCATCGCAATGGAGTTTTTAAAAAGTTTTGGAAGAGCCGGTATTTCTGGGAGAGAACAGCACTAGGGGGAGTGTTATCAATACTCCTCCGGTATCAGATCATAAAGTTTAAACAGGAATGCTGCATTTCACCAAAATCTATTTAAGAATGTTTTTATCTTTGGCATTCACCATCTAGGATCAGTTTAATTTCCATGAACGCGTTCAATCATGCTTTTTAAGTTATTTTTTCGCGAAATGCGGACTTTCCTCTGTTTGACTGAAATTCCACCAAAAAAATGAATTTCGGATTTCCACGATGGAGGCTTTTGAACTATGAGGGAAAAAAATCGACTCCGTTCAAGTCGGAGGACCGTGTAGCGGAGCGATAAGATACGGCAGGCAGGAATAACATATATCAATGGGGATTCACTGATCTTCGAGGTCGGCCTTCGAGTCGTGCTTTTGCAGTTTCTGTCACTGAAGATTCTGGTCTTGGAGGTGGAGCTCGGCCAACTTGCGACGATCTCACAGTGCTCAGATCGGTCCCGCTGTCGTTGAAAGTGGTACGTTTATTGACGTTTTCGACTTCCGATTCCTGAAGATCTCTGGTTTTGCTACGGGTGGGCTTTGATGCAGACACGATCACCGTCGACAAGACTCTTGGAACTCCAGAAATATTGTGGAAATCCCTATCGACGTCATCTATCATGGCCGGAAAGGCCGCGGTTTATGGACGAGGATGCTGGAAAACCGTGCAAAAATTGGGCTTTCTGCCGACTGGACACGGACGAGGTCACCAGCCACTTTTCGTAACGCACCCTCAGCAGGAAACCGCAAAGAACCACAAAACTGGCAAATACGTCATAATGGTCCGCATTAAGAACCGGCTGTGACGCAATCGTCCACACGGAGCCCGTGTCCTTCCAAAGGCGAAACCTGGCAACGTAATTGAACCGCGCCGAACCGTTCGAGGCGATTCAGCCAGATTCAGCCCGACCCCTAAAGATTCCTCCTCGTTTCAGGATAGCGTGGAACACTTATTCCATCCATTCCTTTAACCTTTTTCCGGGGCCAACGGGAGTCCATTGGACTCCCCGGGGTACATTTCATTCCATTCCTCTCTGGAATTTGTTTCAATGTTCTACAAATGCTGTTCGTCTTTCATGGACTGTCATCCATAGATCCAAAAAGTATTTTTTTTTTGTTAAAGATAGTTTTGATTTGCTTTTAAGGAAAAAATTCTTTAAAATGTTGCCCTTGCCCGTTTGTGTCACAAAAATTCCTTAAATTTCGTATCCACCGCTGCTCGCGAGGCAAGAAAACCGAGGGCATGCTTCTAAGGAACGGTCGATGAAACTGCCCAAATAAACATGTTGCCCTCATAGACATGCTGAGCTGCTCCTGGGAGTCCTTTGAAAGAGATGAACCTGGACAAGGTCATATTCCAAGCTCAGTTTAAAGAAAAAATAAACGGACGACACATCATCGCACGACACAAATCACCTTAGGACGACTTTTATCTTTTCCTTAACCATATATGCCAAGAGTCAGATGAGTTTACTGCTCCTAAACAAGTGCCGTGCTCGTCAGTCGTCGAGGAACAGGTTTAGCAGCAGTGCAGTGTCAAGGGCATTTTTTTCATTTCTCATGACACGGTCAAGAACAAGAAGGTATGATGTGACTTGGTATTCCATGAAGTATATACTAAGGCCATCGAACGCAAGTATCATATTACAGGTCCAAAAAGGCTATGTTCTTTTTTGAGTACAGTGAAAACTCGTTAACTCGAACTTTTAGGGACCGGGCAAANTTCTCGTTCGGATTGACGGATGGTTAAGTGTATTCGCTCAAATTTCGGATTGTCGGATCTATGTGTATCTAATGAGGGTGTGACGGTGTGAAGTGGAAGCGTCAATCAAAACGGCCACCCTGGAAAGCAAGGGCGACTCTTATCTGCCCCCTTTTTTTGTTTAGGGGGAGGTGGGGGGGGGGGGGGGGATGAGATAAAAAGCCGTCTGCCTCCCTGTTCCTATTATGCTTTTCTTCCTGTTGGACCTCTCCTTCAGAAGTGCCTCTTGCATTACTCAAATTCATATCAATGGTTTCACGGATTTGTCAGTCGCACGCTATGCATTTATCACAACCCTAGTAGCATCTAACATTGAATCATCATTGATTCAACGTTGGTTCAACGCTCGGATGTTGAATCAACATCGAATCGATGTTGTTCTGTTGAGCTTCTTTGAGAAGAGCTTTCCCTTGCCTGATCAAGGAATCGCAGTTTACAGGCGAAACTCCATCAGCCGCTGAGGAAGCGTTTCCCTTACCGGTATCGAACCGGGAACGCCATATCTTCGGCTTGAACACTGGCCAGACAAGGACACCAGCTGAACTGATTAGCATCGGAGCCTGATCACAGAACCCCGGTGGGTATATGAAAAGAGATACAGTCGACTCCGTATTATGGAATGCTATTGCACGGTCCCGATTTACGTTACGATAAAGCAGATAGTTTCGGTTATTGGAATACTCCGCATCGAAGAATAAAGTTCGCTGGACCCGTGAGTATTCCGATATGCGGAGTCGACTAAATTGTTCGACTTTTGGGAAGTATTTGTAACGGGTTGAGAGGAAAGTCGCGCCGACACTGATTTTCTCTTCCTCTTTCCACTCATTAATCATGCAGCGTTCCCTTTTGTCTCAGAGCAGCCTGACACGTTAATGCGTTCCTTTGTTCATCTCTCCCAACCCGCGATTCGAGCGAATGCACCATAGCCGACTTATCGATAGTCTCCCAGGACCCCCTATGACGATTGCAGCCCCGATAATCACGAGCTACCTCCGATCCAGTTTCGGTTCGTCTCGGTCGCCCTCAACAGAAGCCCCTGTCTCACGATGGGATCTGCACCGAACCGAGCACCGATCACCTAGCGGTTCACAAGCTCCAGATGTGGGGTGAACCTGCGAACGAGGCGGAAAGCCACGCGAATAGTGAGGTAGGAAGCCCTCCGCGATGAAAAAACTCCTGACGAGTTGGCAAGGTCTTTGGGGTTAATAGCGAGCGAATAGGATCCATTTCGATTTGGCGCCTCAGCTGTAGCTGAGTGTGTGACGAAAAGCGTATCGTAGGGGTACACGATTACACAATGCAGACTTCTTGGTGGACATCAGAGGTTAGCGTTGCCTATTCCCCCAGTTTGACTGGGAGACCCCCAGTTTCACTCGATGAGGGGAAAAAATAAACGCTGTAAAACAGCAAGTCCAGGCTGTTCCCTCGTTCTTTCTTTGATGAGTACTCCTGTTCGAATACTCATCCAAGTTCGCGAGTAAGTTTTGGCCGGTTTAGGGGATGGCGGGGACGAGGACGGGGAATGTCAATCCTCCAACCGATCCATAGCTCTTCGCCTTTTTCCAACCCAGTTGCCTCCCCTCCTCCCTTCGCAGAGTACAAAATGATGTCTCTGCGTAAAATGTCAATTTTTCTAACAACCCTCTTTTGCACTGACGTGTGAAAGAATCTCCAGGTCTGACTTGAGGAGCTGTTGGAACCCTATCTCTGATAGGGTTGCCAGCGCCACGGTACGGGGGATTGAAGCTGCCAAGAAGGAAGTCTATCTAGCGTATAAGTCTAGTTGCCGGACCCCTCTTGGCACCTTTTGTAGCACAATGTTATAGAGGCGCCAAAAGCTGCTGCTCGAGCTGTAGCCGAAGGGAAACAAGAGGTGTGGAAGAAATTTGACGAGCAAATGGAATCACTGCATTCGATTTATTCTGGCAACCATCCGAAGAGCAAGGCCTATAACACTCTCTTCGGGAACATTTTTGTCGCTCTTACACCCAGTCATGCGGACTCAGATGTACCCGAGTCAGACCCTACCTGAGAAGAGAGTAGACTCACAAGGGAGGAAATTCTTTAAACTGTTGCTACCTTGCCTATCGCGACTGGAATGCCCGATGTGGATGAAATCCGTGAAGAGGCACCGGAAGCAATGGGTACCATAAGTGCTCGTGGTCGCATAGCGTATGTGAAACCGCATGGGAATTGGAGACGGCACTCACGCATTGGCAGTGTGGTGGTTCCTCTTTTTAAGAAAGGAGATTCGAGTGCGTGCACCAATTACCATGGAATCATTCTGCTGATAAGGAAAGCATACCTGGTCAGGTTTAGACCACAGTGCTGGTAAAAAGCGCAGAGTTCGAGAGGGTTGCATTCTCTCTCCTTTCCTGTTCTTCGTGTGCATGGACAGGATATATAGACGCAGCCTGGGCCTTTGGGGGGGGGGTATCAATATCGTTGGTTTCGAGAAAAAACACATCCTCGTTTGCCGATGATGTCGTCCTTTGGGCTCACTCTGGACAGGAGTCTCAAAGCGTGCTGGATCAATTCGAATAGGAGTGTACTGCGGTCGGAGTGAAACTCGGGGCCCGCAAAACCCTGGGAGGTTCCAGTGGAACAGATGGACAAATGTAACTACCTTGGGCTCCCGTTCCCGAGTGACGGGGAATACGGAAACGAGATCGACATTCGCATATCCAGGGCTTCCGCAGTTACGCGGGAACTCAGGCAGAGTGCGGTTACCAAATTGATATTTCCAAGGCGGCGAAACACTCGGTTTTTAGGAGTGCTTGCCTATCCACCATAACTTTTGATCATTAACTGTGCGTAATGACCGAAAGAATCAGGTCACGGTTATAAGCTGCCTAGATGAGGTTCTTGCGGCGTGTGACCGGGGCCACGCGTCGTAACAAGATGCAGAGTGCCGCCATCCGTGAGAGACACAAGGTCGAGTAGGTTCTTCTTCGGATCGAGGAAACCCAGGCCTGGTGGTTCCGACACATCCGCCACATGCCCCTTGACTCCCGAGAAGAGTTTCCCAGTTCAAAATAATCGACAGTAGACCAGTCGGTAGGTTTCGTACAAGATATAACGAATATATTACTTGGCTTTGGCACTCGAGGTTCGGCATTCCATCTTCCGAGTTCGAACCTGTTCTCCAGGATCGATAGCATTGGATGATGCTCCTCGGACTGCTTCATCCGCGACCCCCTTAAGTGGGGATGGGCAGCAATGATAATGATGAATGGATTTCTTTCCCCTTCCCTTACTAGTGACAATCCTGGTGAAAAGAATTTCCTTTCTTCTGAGGCCCCGGTCACGGATTCCAGCTGCGGCGTCCCACAGAGCCAAAAGTGTTCAGAGGCTTCATAATGGTCATCCACAACAGCCAGACTTGCGGTCAATTATTTGATCCAATTAATAACTGGTTGGGATGAACACCCTGCCTGCTTAACCGCTTATCTGTCACGCCCGAAGATTCTCGCGTGGATGCAGCCAAAGGCACGCCTTGGAATTCCTGTTCCCGTTTTGCAGGAGAGAAAATCTTGCTTTTGCCTAAAAACAGAAAAAGGAATTTAAAGTGAAACAGAAATGTTTCCTATTAAGTTTCCCACGTTCCCGAACACGAGGGCAGGAGGCGGCCGCCCCCAAAAGGAGGATAAGAGCAGAGCCGCCTAGAGGGGAGGGTGGGGCATCGGGGATAATTGGCCCCTGGAAACCTCTGGGCGGCCCTGGGTGGGAGTGGATAGAAGATAAGCTCCCCCCCAAACTCATCCATTAATTTATTCAGTTTCGTGGAATGGCGAGATGCCGAGAAGGGCGGAGAGAGGGTGTCACGCAAACCTGAGGGTAAGGGGAATCTTTGTTAATCCTCTCTATTTTTGGCGCGTGGCAGACTATGGCACCTGTGGCACGTCTGCACTTCAACAGTGATATCGCAAAAAGTAATCGGACACATGTGCAAACTATTTTTCGAATATTAGAAACTAAGGTGTAATGATAAAACGCAACACTTATTGTTAGAGGAGTGAAACATTTTATTTCATTTAACAGCAAATAGCAGGAGATTTAAAACACAAGGTAAATTGCATAGTTAAAAAAAGCGTTTTTTTACTTCGCCTTGGATGGAGGACTTCCAAACCGGAATTGATACGCACTAATGGCGTCTGAGACATATCCGTTGCGATCCACATGCCGCCTCAGCTCTTCCAAGGATGGTCGAGGACTCGACCTGAGAGGATTGAGGAATATCAAGCAAAATGGAGAGGTAGTGAATGATCCAAGAGGGAGATGAGAGACACTTACATGGCAGTAGTGGTCCCTTTGGAAGCCTCCATCTCCCATCGAGTCCTCAGGGCCGTGACATGACCTGTCAAAGGCGGAGTATCCCTTCCCTGGGAACTGCCCGGAGTCTCACTTGTTGGACTCGAGCTCAATCCCGATGCCTCCACTACCATTAAAGACATGGAATTGCTGTTGGTGAGAGCCAGCACAGAGGGAGATGACCTTGCTGCCTCCAGTTTCAGGATCACTGTAGCAAAATCTGGCCTCTCTTCTGGGTTTTGGTGCCAAGCTTCTTGAAGTAGATCTGTAATCTCTGTTGTAGGCAGAAATGAAATAAGGTGAACGACTGGAAGCGCTCCAGCAAGAAAATCAATGAAATGAAGAAATCCATGCAATAAAGAGCTCAATCCAACTTCACAAAAATTAGCCCTATTTTGAGAAAGTGAACAGCAGCACTTGGCTATTATTTATTTGCTTTATCAAGCAAACTGCCTGCTTTCATGCTTTCTCTGCCACCACCTCATTATTGCAAGTATATGGAAAAAAGTTCAAGAAAGGCCAAGAAAGTTCAAGTTAAATGCCATGTTTTTCCCTCAAATTAAAAAATTTACTACAAAACAGCATCTATAGTTTTTTACAAAGAAATAATCAGTTGCCTTTTGGGAAGGTTGTTGCCAATGGAGGTCGGGTGTTGCGATACGCCATGTCAGCAGCAGCTGCAGCAGGTTTTAGGTGAGCAAAGGGTAGCTCTCCAGAAAGGAGCTCCCAAAAACATAGGGCATAACTGAACATGTCTGCTTTCACACTGTACCTGTTGACAGCAGTAACCATTATGTTAATACAACAAGAAAGCAAGAATAAAGTTTGGTTAATCAGGATGAGTTTGAAGAGCCTATTTAACCTGGTGCACTGTGTGAAGACTTCAGGGGCCATCCATCGTAGGTTCCCAGGTTGCTTTGTCATATTGTCTTCATATAGGCTTCTCAGGAATCGAGACTCTCCAAAATCTGCCACCATGGCATGTCCCTGCCATTATTCCACATCAAAGCCTTTCGTGTACAATGTTTCTCAAAGCATATGACAAGATGAAGTTGACAAAAGAGGAGAAACCCAGACTTGTTCATTTAGTAAGATGTTGTGAGAGTTCAGGTCTCGGTGGATAATTGGCTGAGAAAGATGATGGAGATAGTCCATCCCTTTAGCTACATCCAAGGCAATATCAACCTTTGTGATAAGGTCCAGTGGCCTCTTTTGCTCATGCAGAAGGATGAACAAGGATCCTCCACTGACATACTCAGTCACGATAGCAAATTGCTACAGGGAAAAAATACATGTCAGACAATCCTGACTGACAAGCAGTTAAGAAGAAATACATGCAAAAGTATTGCCCATAGGAAACTGAACAAACCTTAGGTTCACTTCAGAAGCTTTGAATGACAACAGGGATTTTCAAAGACATGAGAGGTCTCCATACAATCCACTTGCATACATTGGTAAGAATAGGCAGAGGGTACTTACACTTGGGTCATCCAGACAAGCACCAACAAACTTGATCACATAAGGGGAATTTAGGGTGCTCAGGATGGACACTTCTCGACAAAACATATCTACATCAGATTTTGCAAAGAAAGAATTGGCCTTGTATCTCTTGACAGCGACAATCTTTCCTCTATGTCGACCCTGAAGAGGTAAAAAAGGGGGGAGATAACTGATTCTGTGCAATAAACAACTTAAGCCAACACCAAGAAAGAGAACCAATACCTTGAAGACCTTCCCAAAACTTCCAGAACCAATATTCTCAAGGCATTCAATTTCATTTAGTTGTAGCTGATAATGAGATGGAAGGCTGGATCTGAGTCGCAGGACATCTATTTTTTCTGCACAAAACAAGCAGGTCATGATACATTTCATAATCACTAATGTAGTATCCTATAACTTAAGCCAACAGTTTGAATTTGATTTAGAGCTTTCTAACCTTTGGTGATGGACCGGATCTTGCCCAAAGGTGATGGGACACTGACATAAGAACCATCTTGATTTGTGTAATCTCCTCGAGCACTCTCATCCTGAGGGCGTTTGTGGTGCTTCAGAAGAGTCACTAGAGCATCGTGTCCCCTCTCATAGGCCCACATAAGGCAAGTTTGTTGCTCTTCCTGTCATAGATGAACATTCATGTGCAGTTCCCACTAAAAAAGTCCAATGTCTGACAATACACCTCAAAAACAAAGCACATAAAATTGAAACTCATACCTTCTTATCTGCATTGTTAGAGAGATTCATATCTGGTGAAGCAATTAGATTCATGTCAGCACCTCTTTCCAGTAGAAGCTGAACTACTTTCAAATGGCCATGGTAGCAGGCTGAATGCAGAGCTGGGTTACAATGATGGGAAACAAAGTATCATTATCATGTACCTACAAACTTGAAAATGCCAGTACCTGATTGGTACAAAATTGAAGAGTTGTATTACCTGTGTGTCCGTCTCTACCTTGATAGTTCACACATGCTGAAGTCTTGTCAAGGAGAATTCTGATCAGTTCCAAAGATTTGCCAGCAGTGCATGCTGCATGGAGAGGAGTCTCACTGAAGACATTTTCCTGATAAAAAGATTCTTCTGGTAGCATGGGCAGCAGTGTCCTTGCTACTTCTACTTTTCCACTATAACATGCTCTGTCATCACAGAAATAAACAGTTTCTTAATCTTTCAACAAAAAAAAGAAGCTAAAAACATAGGATGTAAATTCTTATACTCACAAATGAAGTGGAGTATCACCATATATGTTAGCATAGAGGAGGTCCACTTCAAATTGAGGCTGAAGCAAGTAATTCAGAACTGCAACATGACCACCTCGACAGCAAAGGTGAACTGGTCCATGCCACTCTTCATCACGGACATTAACTGATGAGAAATCAAGCAAGGCTAGTTCATCTTTGCATTCCTAATTCAGCACCTTTGATTTTTCCTATTTCTGGCAAAAAAAAACGATACCATCAGCCCTTGCTTCCACAAGAAGCTGCGTGATACGAAGAAAGCCCTTGCCAGCTGCAAGGTGAAGGGGTCGATCTCCAACTGCTCCAGAT
Organism: Darwinula stevensoni; assembly: GCA_905338385.1. Taxonomy (NCBI): domain Eukaryota; kingdom Metazoa; phylum Arthropoda; class Ostracoda; order Podocopida; family Darwinulidae; genus Darwinula; species Darwinula stevensoni. The sequence continues at coordinate 81,658 of CAJPEV010000583.1, read as the reverse complement.
ATATTCACATCTGCCTCCCTTGCCAACAGTTCAGTCACCACCTAAAGTAAAACTTACTACTGGAATCTGTGATTGCAAATGGTACCACAGATGTGCAACTATTACAGGACCACTCACCTTTTCATGTCCAAAGTAGCAGGCAAGGTGGAGAGGGGAGAACTTCACATCATCTTTTGCTTCAATATTAGCACCATTCTGCAGGAGGAGTTTGGCCACTTCCAAGTGCCCACTCATGCAAGCAATATGCAATGCAGTCACTCCTCCATGTCCTGCCAAATCCACATCTGCCCCAGCTGATATCAAGACTTCTATCATCTCCAAATCACCCTGCAATTTCATATAAAGCAGGTTCAAGGCTTTCTGAAAACTACTCTGTCTTCAGATTTTCTGAAGGGTATGAAGAACTGAAGCAAACACATTCATCTCTGGAGGGGAAGTGGCAACTGAACAGTAACAATTTTTTATTTACAGTATATGTGAAAGCTCAAACATATGATATTCTCATTCTTTCAATTGATTTTTCATTATGGACAATTAAGAAAGATCTTGATAGAACTGACAGATCTGAATATCAAATTTTGATAAAAAGTCAAGTATGAAAGCCAAGGACACCTTGTATGCCAGAAGATGAAGAGATGAAAAGCCGTTTTTTGACATGGCATTCAATTTAGCTCCCTTTTGCAAAAGCAGCTGTAATTGCTGCTTCTTGTTCCCAGGGCAATGACATGCCAAGTGCAGCAAGGTTAAACCAGGTTCTGTCCTCTCATTCACTATCTCTTCAGTGAGAGCTTCTCCTGTAGTTTTTAGATCTCCACGGCTGGAATGCACAGACCACATCAAGTCAGCACTAATTGCTCTCTACAGATGATCATATAAAACAGGAGCTTTTTAGATACCAGCAGGCTTCCTGGAAATCAAGTAGCTCTCCATCCTTAGGTCTCAGATCATCCATCATACGAGAGCGTAGAACTGCATAACTTTCACTGATTTTCTTCTTCAATTCTTCAGCACAAGATGTTGGAGGTCTAGATTTGTAATTCCCCATGATTTTTGTGATCTTCTCACACCAAGGACAGAAATACTAGCATAGACAAGAATGATGCAGAAACTCAAGTCATTTTGCTACTGATCTAACAGCCCCCTTTTGAAGCTTGAAGAGGGCACAATTGCCTAAGGGATATCACATGGACAACAAGGAAAGCAATACAAATAATGAAAGACTGAAAGAGCCATTTATAATCAAGAGATACAGACACGTCACATAGGCAGGCAAAAAGCAGAATACCAAATATCCAATTTTTTAAAGCAAATTTCTAAAGCACAGTGTTTTTTACTTGACTCAGACACTCATGCAAGGGAAGGGCCTCATGTACAAGTGGCTGAATCAAATGAAAAACACTGAAGTACACTCTTCCCTAAAACTTGCCATGTGCATCAATGTAAATTCATGATAATACACTCAATTTGGAATTGCTTCCATGGGGTTGCTTCGGAGAATGGCCCCAGCATTTGTTAGTAAACAAATGCAAAGTCCAAAGAGGATAACCTTACACTGTACATGTAATGGATCAGCACAAGGGATACATTGGTACTTTATTATGGATGTCCATTTTTACATTTAGCTTTATTATAAGGCTTGTATTTCTTGGATTGCCAGGACATAAGCACATTCAATCCAAAACAGCAATCAATTTCACTCCTTAATTTCCTTCTAGGCCACAGTAGGAGTCAGGCGATAACATTGTCTTCTGCAGAAAAAAGCTATCACAAGCAGATTCTATGGTCAAAAGGGTCATCAAGACTCATTCATTAAGGATTTTTGAACTCTAAGGAAACTGCTTCCCTGTATATGAAATACAATTTAAAAAAGTATAAGATATTGACTTGGAAGTTGAAAACCCTGCCAACAAACTAGTAAGCTTAAAAAAGCAAAGACAGGAAGCACTGAGCAACCTCATTTGACCCACAAGGGAGATTTCAGTCTTCCTAACCACTCTTGAGTAGCAGAAATATCAAGAGAAGGAGTCTACAACTTGAAACATATACATGGACCAACCTCAAGTTACACACTATGATACTCCTCCTTCAAAAGACAAGACTTCAAAAAGGCTCTCACAGCCTTTTTGAAGTCTTGTCTTTTGAAGGAGGAGTATCATAGTGTTGAGGTAAATACCTCAAGTTCTTACTCATAGCAGCAGCAACAATTGCATGTGCCACTTTATTACTGATGGTATCTCTAGACCATATGATGGGTCTCCTAAAAGCATACAATTAACAGGTACCATATTGGGATGGATTAAATGCTACACAACTTGGTCCTCCTTTTGGCATTCTTTTTTGTGCCTTCTTTTTCAGCAAGGTCAAGTTGACAAAATTGCGAACAAATATTTTAGAACCTGCATAGAAAGCTACAATCACGTGTATCAGTATACCACTTAGCAATGCTTTATTACCAAAAGGTATTATAGAGGAGGGTGACAAGATTTCCAAATAGTTAGACATGTGCAGCTGGTTAAACCTCCTCTGAGAACCAATTCCATTACTTGTGCAAACTAGGTTTCCTGATTACAAAATTAAACACATTCAATATGCCAAAAACTGTCCCTGAAACTTTCAGGCACATTTTGGTGACTAAGCACTGTTGAAATACCAAATTAGGGTTGAGATGATTGGAAAACTTGGGTCTAGGAAGGAACAATTCAGTCTCATACTGAAATTGCAATGATGAGTGTCCTGAACTCTCACTGGCACTTCTTCTGCAAAGTGAAACAGTTTTGTTCTCTTGCCTGCATCCTAACAATCCTGACTCTTGCAGGTCCTTGAACCATAGGTAACACATCTAAGACAGGAGAAGCAGAGCTTCCCCCATGAGTAACTGAGCACACAGGAGCAACACAAAAAAATTAAATCCCTCCTTTGCCATGAGATGGGCCAAACAATGGCAATTTTATGCCTTGTCTTACAGTCAATAGCAGTGCAATTCATACATACACTCATACCAAAAAGGACACAGATCACACAGTTCACTTGCACATTCTTTCACATGCATATTTCTCTTTCACTAAGTTGTGTTTTCCTTTATTAGGTTATCTAAATAAGGAAAACCGTTTTGGCTTTGATGCAGAGCTTTCACGATTCAACAGCCCAGCTTCCACATCACCAAAGCTTGGGAAGTGACAAAGGTCACCAAGAGCAGCAACTGCTGGCTTAGTCCTTAGCATGCGGGAGGCCACCCTTTGAATGTCAGATTCTTTCACATTACCTTTGGAGAAAAAGAAAGAGAATACATCAGTTTAACAGTTTTTGCTCCTTGGAAGGGCATGGACAAGTAACATACATTTCAATCAAGCATCAATACAACATAACTCAACAAATGCAATGGATGAAACTTACTGATCTCAGAAATGTAATATTCTGGAGGTTTCCGATGTCCTGTGACAAGAACCTGTTTCCCAATGTCTTCAAACACAACAGGTCTCATTTCAAGATTCATCAGGAGCATGGACTGCAACTGCTTCTTGGCCCTCTGCATTCCATGAAGCAAGGTGTGATGTTAAATTGTCGGTCTTCTAGTATTTTAAGCATGTCTGGTACGAACAGTCCCAATAATGCACTCACCTCCAATTCTTGTTTCTCAACGTTCCCCAACATATTGATGAATTCATTTACCAAAATCTCTGAAACCTCACGCATCTGTGTTGGATGAGCAGATGCGTGGATGCAAAATAACCCTGAATCCGTGTACGTGTGATTGTATGCTGTGGCACTATACATCCAATGATGTCTGAAATAACAGAAAAGATGACTTGACTTGTAAGAATACAACATGATGATATACATGAAGGAAACTGACCTATTTAGGACATTTGTGTAAAGGCGGGTGTACATGCCTTTTCCTGGTCCACCAGCTGAGAATGATCCACCACCACCCATCATCATGTTCAGCACACAGAATGGAACAAAGTCCTTATCCTGATGACTGCAACTTTCCATGCCCACAACAAGATGACCAAGCTCTGGGAATGGGCTAGGTCCAGGAGCAATATTGGAGAGATCCTTCTGTCTCTATCTCCATCACAAAAGGGTAAGAGGAGCATTTAAATCTGTCATTTTCAAATGAGTGATGGGATGTAGCATGAATACATTTATCAGTGTGCACAGGGTCTCCATAAGAAGTTGATGAGTTTGGACATAACCAATACCATCTTACCTGGACAATACCCCCAGTATATTGGGCAATGGATGAATCAACTACAATATTTCCTTGGGGATCCACATTCTCCACATCCCATATAGATTTTTCATCAACAAAATATCTATGCAAAAGAGGGAGAGAATCAATAATAAAGGAGACAAATCACTGCAGATTAAGTTAGCTTGAACACAAATCCTGAAACCTCTTACTTTTGAACAGCTTCAACTAGGTGTGCATGTTCAACACCCACTCCAGCAACAACCATCCGACTAGGAGAATGATGAGCTTTCAAGAAAGATAGCAATAGTGGTCGTTCAATCTTTTCAAAGTTCTCAACAGGGCAGAGTTTTGGTAGTCCGATGGTATTATCTCGATATGCAGCCTAAAAGATGTAGAGTAGAATTCATCTTTGAGGAACCCAAAGTAGTAGTTCAATCTTGCAGTGCATAAAACTTAAATTAAAAAAACTCACAGCATGAATCATATCCAAGAGGAGCATTTCCTGATCAGGCCGAGTGTTATAGTCTTCCCACTCAAACTGGATTGTCATTTTCGCTTCTTCCAACTGCAAGTGCACACCATGAAAATTTTTACTTCTCTGTCATTGTACTATCTTTAAATCTTAAGCAACATGACAGATTAGAAAGAGAGTAAGGATATTTGATCATCTAAACTCTAAGAAAAAAGTTAGGGATATAATAAAATCTCTATCAAAGTTAAGACCAAATATTATTTGAGAATGAACATGTGCGTCTTTATTAGTGCTGCCAACACTGGGTCCCTGTTAATTACTTACTTTTCAGGATACAGATATTCAAAAGAACCTCCTTCCTATTATAGAGCAAAACAAATATCCTGAGCTTTTTTTCTCAGAGTTTATTTAGGTCAGAGACCACCCAATTGTGATTGGTTTTATAAGCTCAATAAATAATCTGAATGGGTAATCATCCATGTTATAACAGGAGAATCTACTTGTTTTTCCTGTTATCAAACAATAATTTTAAAATGCTGACGTGAATTTGTTATTTATTCAATCATCTGACACAATATCCATACATGTAAAAATTACTATTATATTATATATAATATAATATAATAGTAATTTTATATTATATTATATATGCACACCAGGAAAGATTCCACCTTAAATCAACTGTCTTTATCAAACTGCCCAGGCAAGCAAGTGCATACATCCTAATGGGGGTTGCAGAGGTGTAATCAAAGGAGAGGATATGGAGGTTTAAACCCTCCCCCTAAAGGTCTAAAAAAAAAGTCCATTTTCCTAAAAGGTGCACACAAACAGAAGACACAACATCTATAACCTCTATAATGATTGTGTAATGCTGGCAAACACACTCAAAACTCAAGTCTGGTTGTGCCACCACTAAATATGAATCAAAGCACTGCAGAAAAAAAACTGAGTTTCGTGTCCAACAATTTCCTTCAAAATTCAGAAGCCATAGGTCACAAAATTTTTTGTAAAGTTGTCCAGGAACTATTGCCTGATTTTAGATTGTCCAAAGTCCAACATCCTTTGTATCTAATGCCAGTGATGTTGCAAACCTTCCAAGTCAACATGAATTTGGAGGTTCTGACACAATAGTTTAAAAACTCAAGAGATTTTTAGTCATTCTATTTGACAGTCAAGGCCAAGCTGCACAAGTGGCATCCACTTTCAAGTCCAAATACAGAATGAAAATCTGATGAGACTGAAAAGCAGCTGAAAGTTATCTTGAGCCTAAACTGCCTTAATAAGACTGTTTCCCTTTCTACTAAAACAAATAAAGATTCACTTGTGAAGAACCTAACATCAACCACAATACGACTTCCATGCCACATGAGTAAGCACAAATTGTCCTAAAGGGTCAAGTTTTAATTTTGCTTCAAGTGAAATTAGTCACTTAAAAAAAATGAAGAGTCATCCATGCAAACACAAACCTCTTGAGGTGTGATGTTGGGTCGTAGAACAACATCAGCCAGGAGGCGGAGCACAGGGTCCAAGCCTTCAACTTCAGCAGATGCTGCATAGATGAATGAATCCCTACAACATCATTATTTTACATTCATATATTTGAAAATCCTTACTTCTGATGATGAATGTGTACATAGGGTAAAAGCGAGAAAAAAGGATTAGGCTTACCTGGAAGACTGACAATCACAGATGCCACCATATTTTTCAAGTTCTCTCAATATGCTATCTCTGTTGGAGAACCTTGCTGTGGACTGGAGAGGGAAATAATACAATACAATACAAATCTACACCATTAGAACATTAACATTTAATGAAATATTTTTTCCAGTGATCCACAAGTTGAGTGAACAACTAAAAAACTTAAATATTAATAAATTTTCACAATTTGATAATGATAAAAATTAAATAAATTCTTGAGCATATGATTCAACACTAAGCAATTTTTGTACATTATGTAAGTATTAGCATTACTGGTTGTAGTTCAAAGGAATACTCCAAGCAATCCCTGAAAATGTATTCCAATTTTTTTAAAAGGTTTCACAGTATTATAAAAAGAAAAAAAAAAGTCTCACATGAAAAGCAAGTCTTTCCAGGACATGAGTCACTCCAGTAGGGAAGGCAACTTCATATCTTGACCCTGAGTCAAGCACCACTATGAAGAATAAAAGAGACAGGTAAGTCTTTAAAATGAATTATGGCAATGATGTGAGCTCACATGCCACTCCTGCCCAATTTTTGTCAGATCTAAAGATAGGTACAAAGAAAAGATCATGAGACTTGGGGATGTAAAATAAATGCATGTAAGACAAGAAAAAATCCTCAATTTTCATGAACATACAAAATAGTTGTTAGATTCCAGCTAAGTAACAAAAAGGCAATAAGATTTCATTTAAATAAATAAATAAAAACCTATCAGACACCTAAGCCACTGTCACCTAGACCCTCAAAAGTTGGTGATGGCCATGAGTGGCATGCAGCTAAGACAAGCAAGGAAAGCCTAATTGCATGAAAAACCTGACTGCTTCTTCCATGTACTACTGGACTCACCATATAACCTAATCTAGCTAAGATTGACACGGGCAAGCCCAAACAGAAACACTCATGGAAAGAAAGCTATTACCCAGGTTCTAATCAGGTTTCATTCAAACTCATCACACCACCTAAATATGTTTAATGAGATATCCTGAATATTTCCTATTGATATCTTCAATCATGGAAACTTGGAAACTTTTTTTGTCCAACTAACACGTTGGCGACAATGCGTCCTGATGCCAGGATGCAGATTTTTTTTTCAATGAATGAAGCTGGAACTGTTGAGAACGTTCCAGAAGATTATGATTTCGTAATTACTGATAAAAATTTTTTATCTCTTGTTTTTTTTCTTCCAGAGAGTCATAATCACTTATGCACCCATGAAGTTTCATGCTGCAATTCTTTTTAAATTTTATTATGCACAGTAGCGCCTGACAAAGGCATCCTGTACAACAAACTGTCAATGGTGACATCAATGCTCCATGACAGCCCTAGTTAAATTTTTAAAATAATTTCATGTAAGATTTCATGCCTAAATGACCCATGATGAGCCAAAATAGATGCCTCCCTTATGTTTTGGTCATGGACTCAAGAGAAAAAAGGATAGTAAAGCTAAGAAAAGTATGGAAAGCATACTCCATGGGTTGCCTGTTTCCAGAGTTCAGTGTGTTTTCCCCCAACCTCAATGCCACAATGCTTAATGAGGGGGGGGGGATGGGATTTGAATGAGGAACTCCATGAATATGGTTCCTCCCTCCACACATGTGTAGGTATCACAAACCAACAAATAGTCCAATGCATCAATGATACAGATCTGTACACATAGCCAGTACCTACCAGTTAATGAATTAGTTTCAACTAGGGATAAGTTATTGACTGGTCAATATCCTCAACTATGGTCAATTGGACCAATTTTTATTTTTGTTTATTTCCTGCACAGTTTGTGCACCATTTGTATGTCATGACTCACAAGTGATAGACTAGGCATGGGAAGTTGACTGGTCAACATGGTCACTTCTGACCATTTATGAACAATAATGGTCAACCATAGGTTAGGCTTCATGACTGCATGAGTTCTTAAATGACCATGTTGACCAGTCAACATCTCATGGCTAAGATAGACTTTACCTATAGATTGCATGAGTTGGAATATTAACCCATTGAGCGATGTGACTACTGGTACAGCTATGTGCTCCTGGTCCCCCAGGAGTGTGGCCGTACCAGTACATCCTGCATCTTTGAACTCAAATTGCCACATCTGTACAGATGCTGTCAGTTTGAGCTTAAATTTGGAGGTTCCTGAATATGTCTTGCCTTATTCAGTGCTGGCATCTTCAAGCTAGTACAGAAAGCAACAGAGAAAAAATTAAATGTTAACTTTGGGGCGGTTTGTGAGAGAGGGTTTTCTGGGCTACTTTCTCACAACAGATGCCCATTCCACTTTGAAAATTAAGTGGACAGAGGCATGCTCTTGATTTTTAATGACAAATCTGGAAAGCCCTGGAACTGGCAATAAACTGATGACAGAACATCTCACATGTAAGGTGTTGGTAGACAAGAAGCAGTTTGTACCAAAAGACATTATATGACTAACTCCTTCACAGGAAATGAGAAGGAATAGGGAATTAAATCAATTACTTCTTCCATATTTCACCTCTTTTAGCAATTCTATCTTGGAACTTTTCTTTGATTTCATGTTATTTCTTAGCAGGGGGCAGGGGAGGGCAGATTCTTCTGCATAGACATTCTGATGGTTACAGCAATTTCCAACTGTAGAGAAGTGAAAATCATGATACATATGAAATTCAATGTATAGAATAAAGCTTAAATTTAAGGAATGTCATTTAATAATTTTAAAGGTAATTTACTTTCATTTGAAGATGCAATAAGATGCTGCTTCACACATTGGAGGAAAGAATCTCGTTGATGAAAAGCTACTTCCATTTACTTTTTGTGTTCATATCTATTTCTCATGTCTAAGAAGTAAAAAAAATTCAAAAAGAAAAATTAATTATCACATTATATTTCTAACATTTCATTATTGTTTTATAATAATAATAATACCAAATCTTGAAGCACTACTGAATACCCAAGAGTACCAATGTTGAATTACAGTTATTTCAACATACTTCTGGGGTAAAATCTGCTTATGTTCATAAGAGTAAAAGAATTCTGAGCTGGAGCCCATCTGCAAAAAAAACTCACCCATGGGGGTATGGCCAGTCAGAAGAAAACTAATAGCTCAATGGGTTGAACAGTAATCGAACATGTTTCAGATGTAAATTCTGTGACTAGGTAGCTCCATAAGTACTCTGAATAATGAGGAATGCAACACATAATTTAGATAACTGGAGTTTCATGGTTTCTGGTATTAAAATTAATTCCTGTTCCTGTCAGAAAAAATAGCCTCTGCCTTGCTCAAGGAAATTCTTCATAACTAGAGCAATTTCTTTAGGCTTTGGCCAAGGCATAATCCAAGAACTTGTCCCTTGATCACAGACTCTGAGCATGATTTGATACTCTGATGCAGACTATTGGCCAAGACCATGATAGACCTTACCTTAAACTGAAGTTCTAAAGTTGCAAATTAGATCTTGAACCTTAACTTTCAAAGCCATTATGACTGGAAGATCTTGAACAGCAGGCTATGCCTGTACACACTCTACACCACTCAGGTCATGGTAATTTGAGTATTTGCTATAATATTTTCATACCCAACAGGTGCCACAGTCCAGATGTTTGGCAGGCTGCATGAATATATCTTTAAAATGGAACTGGTTCTTTGGCTTTAGTGCTGGAGGATAAATGATCACATCTATGAGCTCTATAAAAACTTCTTAATTCACTGAATAAAAAAAAAAGAGCAGTCAATAAGGGTCAATTAAAAGGTGGTCAATTGATCACCCCATCCCTAGATTCAATTCACCTCCAACAGTGCAGAACTGTCCAAATTTCTGCTGTGATGCAACTCTAAGACCATTACTTAGAGTGGTAACATGAGTCTCCTGATCTTGCGTTGATACACTTGCAAAGATGGGTTTGGGGAGTCCAGGAAGGGGATGAGTGAGAGGTGGGATTTCCTTGGTTATTGCATCATCCAGAGCAATAGATGGGTGAACTGAAGCACTGGTGGACTTCCATCGCATCCAAGACAAAATCCTAGAGAAGTGTGTACATGGTCTGCTCCTTGGCCTAAGGAATAGAAATATACATGTGCTACACAAGGCTGAACAAAAACACTTCAAGTTAAGCCTATGATATGTTAGTCACACAATAAGGCCTGTATTCCACTCCAATGTCTATCATGTACATATTGGCCTAAGCATAAATTATTGGCTGCATCTATTGAGAATGCCAGCCTGACTTTAACTTCAGCCCTGAGTTCAGGTACACCCGTCTCACCTAATATTAACATGAATAATGAAACATGTTCAAGTTCATACTATCATGAACTATGACTACATTTGATGGGTGAAATATGCCCAACATGAATTAGGGCTGAAATAGACTAAAATTATAACATCTAAATAATTTTGGTCACTGTGAATCTCAAAAACATCCCACTAAAAGCAATGACTTCCTAACTCCCAGTAATGTCATGGAGCCTCATAAGGGAGGTGATTCAAAGGAAAGCATATGTAGAGAGAACACAATGTCCCTCCCATGCTCATCATGCATTCAAAATTTCATCTTACCCCAGATGGGCCATAGTGCCATTGTTGAGTTGGCCTATGCTATAGATATTATCAAGGTCAAACTTTAATTGTACAATATATTAGGATTGACTCATATTTTTCAAATAGGCTTTATGCACCTCTAAACATTGAATGACTTACAATTAATTTTGCCCTTCAAAAGCATTAACTCATTAGCACGTGTGAGCAGGTTGCAAATCAAGCCATGGTTTCCACTAGCTGTACCATCCATGAGGCCCATCTTCTTTACTAGTGTCAATTCATTTTTAACACGTTGGCGACAATGCGTCCTGATGCCAGGATGCAGATTTTTTTTCTATGAATACCCTCTGGAACTGTTGAGAACGTTCCAGAAGATTATGATTTCGTAATTACTGATAAAAATTCCAAAAAATTCAACATTTTAAAAAAAACTCGGCAAAACAAATGTTTTCTGGGACCATGCGTCCTGATGGCAGGACGCATTTTTTGACAAAAAAAATGCACGTGGTCCCACGCGGCGGACAAGCAAAAATAGGCTGGTCGTCAACGTGTTAATGACAGGCAATATTTTCCTTCCTTCTAGACCTTTCAGGAATGTTTTATATAATTCTCAATCTTGGCATTTTGCTAGTCTATCTATTCCATAAGAAAAAAAGTGCAGCTGAGACAGGACATAAGGAACCCACAACCTGGAGAATTCCAGTCCATGTGCTATGTACTAAGTAGTGAGCTAAAGCTGTAAACATGAGTAGGATCACTGTGTACAGTATGCAAAATACAAAATACAGAGCTGATGCTCTTAGTACTCTAACCCACTGTATGTTCAATGAGGATTTTCTTCTTGCACTACAGCTCCCTGGTTACTTGAAAGTGCACATTTCATGATAGAGCAATAATAATATACCAAAATAGCCTTCTGCCCACCATCCTCCTCTTAGGACTGTCTCACACAGAACAAGGGCATTGGCCACTGAATATCAGTTCTTTTGGCTCAAATCCATAAGGATTTTGGCAAAGTAAGACATGCATGTAAATGATTCATCCTTCATAAAGGCAAATCACAATGATATTCACTCTTTGGTATAATCTTCCTCCTTGTGACTTTTCAATTTAAAAAAAATCTTAATGTGTTTCTTTCATATTTAAGTGGAACTAATTATGTATATCAAGGGAACAGCATTCCTTCATGAAAAAACCAAACGCATCAGCAAAAATGAAGCACGTCAGGAAGTCATGGGTCACTTCAGTATGCAGATAGCTGCAAAAACTCTGCTCATGGAAACATTTTAGGTGCACTTATAAAAAACTATACTTCTCAACATGGGTAAATTTTGCTGACTGGTAAAAAAAAAAGACTGGGTTTTGATGGAGGCAAATAGAAAATGAAAAATATATATATATATACAGTATATATATATATATATATACCAGGGCTTTATGGCTTGCAGGACAGATAACTGAATGAAAATGCAATTTCATGCAATTTCAATTGAAAAATATATATATTAATACAGTCTGAAAACTTTTAAAATCAATCTGAATCAACCCTATTACAAACAAGGCAAACTAACCTCAATAGAGTGCGAGGGATGGCTGAAAGATGCGTTGAAATGTTCGCCATCTCCAATAGGATCCTGTGTGTGAGCCCTAGGTCTAATGCAGGTTATGGTTTTGAGAGGCCAATGATAAATATGATCAAATGTGTGTAGTCCAGTATTTGATGTATTCCCACTTAGACTTCTTAGGACAGGCGTAGGCCTAGGTCCATCCCACGTCGTTTCTCTCACGGGCCTGCAGCACAAAGCAATGTCGTCTCTTAAGGCTCTGTAGGTTAGCAATATCCTTCATTCTTGTTAAAGTTACATGAAAAGCATTCGAACTCACAAGCAAAGTTTTCACTGAATTGGAGGAAATACCCTAAAAAGAATTGTAGAAATGATCCAAAGAGACCCCAAGCTATCGCACCAGTTCCTCGTTAGGATATGCTCTAAATCCTCCAATCCATAGCGCATATAATAGGAAGTCTGGACACTATAAAGGCCGCTGTCGAAGACCTAGCAGCCACATGCATGCAGTATGTACCACATGGAGAAAGCAGTGCTGCAAAAATCTTTGGCAGTGTTGTCAAAGGCGATTTGCTGAAAATTCCTATCAGTCTGCGAAAAAAAAAATTCCCACGCCACCAAAAAATCAATCGAATTTGCCTGCAAGCATTGAAAAGTAAAATTTTCAGTAAATGCAAGTAATGCGAGACAACATATAATATGCACACCGATCTTACTCTAGCTCAAGAGGTATTGAAAGAGTCCCTCAATTCCATTCAAAAGGGGTTGCAGAATTCACAGCTAAGAGAGAAGGAAGCGCGAAGGGGAGGGGGGGTAGGAAAAAGGGTAACAAATGCTCCTTTCCCCCATTTTTCCGGGTGTGGGAGCAAAGAGTACCTTTTTGTCCACCTCCTCCACTCTTCCCTGTTATTTCCATATCTATCATTAGAGCAGTGGTTCAGGAGTTTTCAATCTTTCATAACCTGCGGACCCCTTTCAAAATAGAGGGCAACTGCGCGGACCCCCCTCACTACCGCGTAAATATGTGAGTTTTTTAAATTAGCGAGAGTAACTCGGAAGACAATATTTTAAGTTTTGGTTGAAATGTACACACCTTTAAAATTTTAATTTTAATTTTCGCTTTGCCCCTCATTTATTTTTGCCCTGGGCATAGTTTCGCGGACCCACGGTTGAGAAACACTGGACTGGAGGATCGAGTTCTGTGGAATCTCCCCCCTCTTCAGGGTGTTTGGATCCATTCCTTTCTCCTTCCCCCACCTTGTAGCTCTTCCTCCCGGAAAGCCGTTCTCCGCATGAAGGCGAGTTTCGTAGATAAGTCTATCACATCGTTGACAAACATTAGCTTGCGTTTACATAGGTCCACCATCGGATATGCAAAATCTGCTACTGTCGAACCAGTTTTTTCACATGGTTGCATCTTCCTCCTGCCTTTTGATAGCTTCAAAACATTTGACAGAAGGGATGGCTCTGCATGCACTCCTAGCTAACGTAGATAACTAGGATTTCTAGCTTCTATCAGTGAGCAGACTCGATGGTCAGAGCGGGTCGAGGGACTTTCCCCGATGTGCACCTCTACGCCTTCGATTTTCTTCTCTGCTCAGCTTGCCTGCATTTTGCATAACCCAGGCTTAGAAAATTCAGGATCAATGTCTGTTGACGACCTCCTCCTCGCCGGATTTCTTCTATACTTTACCAGGACCCTGTGTGGAGTCTGTGCGCTCTTCAATCACGGTCTCATCGTCGAAAGAAACGAGCGCCACCGTGCAGTGAGCTAAAGGGAAGCAATTGTCCTTTCTCATCCGGAAAATCTATATCGCCGTTTGGGTGGGGTACGTCGAAAATAAGAGAAGAAAGTTACATAGCAAAATGCCTGTACAGTAAGGCTGTTGTATTCAAATGTCGCTTTATGGAGAAACATGACTCGAAAATCAAAACAGCGAGATTCGTTTCAGAATTTATTTATTTCATTTCTGTCTTTTCCTCGCTGAGGAGAGACTGGGGAATTTTCTTACTGTCTCCGCTTTTCAACAATGGACGAGCTTGCAAACTTCGAATTTCCAGATTCGGTCTCTTTAGGAATCATGAAAGAAAACCATACAGCTGTAAAATAAATGATGTTGGAAGAATACATCTCTGGTCTTAGTAAAAAAAAAAAAAAACTTACTCATGGCCATTATCATGGACGCTGTTGGCACCGGTGATGTAATAACCAGGGTCGACAGAGTAGTCCATGGGTTCGTCATAGTCATTCACGTATGGAGTGAGATAACAGTCTGACCAGCAAACTCCTTCCAAGTGGCAGCATTTGAAGTCGAATCGCCGGTCCTCGGCGTCATTGTCATGCTCGCTTGCGATCCCCGCGATGACGCCATTGTCGGGACACATGTAAGAGAGGAGTTCGTCGTATTCGTTGACAAAACCGGACTGTCCACACGTGTCGTATCCCGTTTCCACTCCGCCGCACGTGAATTCCCAGATCCTGTCCTCTCTCTCGTTATCGTGCAGGCTCTGTTCCGGACAAAATAAATTACATGGTCTGAGTGCACGTATGCGTGGAAGCAGAGATAATATATTGATAGAATCATCATCGCCGGTAGGTAGCGGATGAGACTTCACCTCTACGCGGATGATGGACTCGTTGAAGGGGCAAGCAAAGTTGAAGGGCTCGTCGTAATCGTTGACCCATTTATGGCCGGGTCTGGCAGACACAACATCTCCCAGAAATAGACACGCGATCACCATTGACGATGCCATGACGAAATCTATGCGTCTGCTCAGAAACTGAGTAGAATATCAGAAAAGCGAGAAAGTTCATGAAAGGCTGATGTCTCATTAGTATGTTCAGGTATATTCATGAGGTATAGAAGTATATATATTTTTGCCTGCTTTCTCTGGCACTCTTTACGCATGGAGATTAAGGGGAATTTTCCCCAGGTGGGGCTAGGCATCAAATCACGACTTCCCTTCATTGTTCTACCCATGTCTTGGCGAGAATCCTGCGTCTCGTGGATACAGTACAGTACTTAATAATATCTGAGTGTTACGCCTGCCCCGCAGTGGTGGTGGGTAACATCCGCGAAGGGAGGGAAAAGTTAGCTCAGTCAGTTGACAGAGGGGAAACTTGCATTCATCCTCTTCGTCATCCAAACCCTCTCAAGTCTCGCCAGTGGGTGAAATAAAAAAACCAATGCCATTCTGTCATACTTCCGCTTAAAATACTGTACCCACTGCACCCTCTCTTCCACACAGCTCTTGCAGATGAGGATATAAGAACTCCATCCCTGTCTCCATTAATCAAAAACGAAATCACAGATGGTTAGGACATGTCCACCGAATGTCTCAAACTCTAGTACGCCTTTTGAACTGAGCTTCGGGGAGAGGGGGAGAGAATTAGTGGATGTCTTCGTAAGTTCTAGAATCCCGCCTCATCCCTTTCGCTCGTTGCCTTCCAATGTTGAGAATTTTGAACGATCCATGCCCATGCCTTCTTGGAAGGTTATAATGAATGCGTATGAGAGAAGGATAACAGATGTTGATCATAAATTCCAAAAGGCGTTCCACCTAAACAACTCAAGGTAGCCGTTGCAATACTGGACAATTTTTTTTTTTTGCCAAATGGGTGTGGTTTTTGTTTTTAAGAACCTGAAAATCAAGCTGTGAAGACCTGATTCACTCGATGTGAGGACGAGCATGTGAAAAAAAGTAACTTATGATTGTGATTAAAAGTCAATAAACAGGAGCTTCTTATTCGCATTGGAGCAACTAACCGCAATAGAAGGCAGCATGGCACTGACGTTGCATTAGAATCTAATACTTGGTAAGTCTATATGAGGTCATTCTCCAATGGGAATGCAAGCAAAGGATAAAGAAGGCGAATGCGTGATATGGCTGTAGAATAATGACATCAGTGGACTCTGTGTCCCCCTTGTGAAATGCTATCCGTCCCGTCTCGAAAGGAAGTACTTACTTCAAGTACATCCTATGGCCAAAATAAATTTCAGTGTCGATTTCGGTGATTGGTACCCGCTGATTTACAGTTCCCTTTCCACTAATGCTACCAAATGCGTCAGGCACATGTAGTACAACAAAGCGAATTCAAGCAGTGGATAGTGGATCGGCACTCGAATCTACAGCACGTTTTACAGTTCTTCACATCTGATGACAAAGTCTAGGGCGACAGTGTCACACGGATGTGAGCATCACGTTTCAGCACGCGTAACCTCGAGATTAAAGCATAAAAAAAACTGCATGCTCCATCCTGGCAAGTTTCCAGATGTGATGTTCTCACAGAACTGTGGCTCAGCTTGGGATTTCCCAGGAGATGGCTCAGTTTTTTATTATTATTTTAAATTGTTATTATCTACCATTTCCATAGTGGCCAATTGAAAAGTGGCAAACATCGCGATTTTTTTCACTTTTTCATTCTGTCTGTCCCCAGTTGCCAAAACAATCGGAGTATTGGTGTTCTCAAATCAATGTATATGCGAAGCCTTCAGCCTCGGTCAGGGTGTTGGCCACCGACTAAAATTGACAGTTTCCTTCCAGCCCCCTCCCTCTGACGGATCCATCGTTGAGACACAGAGGGAGCTGCTACACCCAGCTCCTACACGTGGCAGCGTGGACAGGGTTGCTGGCCGAAACCAAGATATGACGCATCTGGCAACTCTGCACCTTTTTTTTCTCTCCTCCCATATCCAAAGATTTGCCATAGCAGTATCAAATTTCGATACTTAATGTTACATGCCAATTGATGCATAGAACGTCCATGACGTTTTGGTATTCGTTTTTTCAATTTCCTACATTAGCCAATTACGTGGATGATACGATAAACCTCTGTTACTGTACCTTTAAAACCAATGAAACTTCATGCATGATTCTTTGGTTGGAAGCAACTGGTAGTAAAGCGAAGTAATGGTGACCAGAATGAATAGCAGTCAGTGCAATGGAAGCTCTGTACCTGGATGGGTATTCTATTAATATTTTGGGGTAATTCATCCTATTTCGATGGTCTGCAGTTTCCATTAACCTGCTTGTCCCAGGGAGGGGGATCAGAATCCCTTCATTCGTTTCATTTCCACATGGTAATGGGAAAATTTGAAAAAAGGTGGGAGGTGTAGTCGAAACACGTTTCACGTTAGAATCAAGATTAACTTGCTGAGGTTAATCGTGATCTTAATCGTTTATCTACGCATGCCACCGCGACAATATATTAATATTTGCGATTTCAGCCCCCTGGAGCCAAGTGAATATCAATTTTTGGCTGAGGAGCTCCAACAACAGTTATTCAGAGAGAAATGTTCGCGGACAATTGACATGTAAATTATTGCTTAATAGTTAATACTGTAGTTAAAATCACAATCAGTGGTCTTTCAGCTTACACGGAATAAAACAGACACCATGACTGCGAGCAAGACCGGTCAGATGGGAGGAAATAGGGAGAAAAAAAGAGGTCATGGAAGACTACTTGTCTCCACTATTATGGGGAACAATATAAAATATTTTTGTACTTCTTCAATCGATGCGAATATTTGGGGGAGACAAATCACAGACACGCAAGACCAACGTTTCCGTACTGGGGGTCCGTAACGAGACTACAGGGGGACCGCGAAACTAAACCCGGGCCTAAAGTAAATAACGAACAAAAAAAGAAAAAGGTGAGTACCTCTCAGCACACTATAAAAATATTGTTTTCAACATTACTCGCATTGATTTTAGAAGCTTAACATTTTACGAGATAGCCAAAGAAGTCCGCGCAGTTCACCCCTATTCTGAAAGGGACCCACAGGTTAAAAGGTTGAGAGCTGCTTTGCTAGACTGATGCAGTAAACTTAGTCTATCACCAGGAATGGTTCCAGGATCGCCTGAATGGGATTTGGAAGTGCACCAAACTAACTCGGAAATCAAGAGTCAAGAAGAGGAACTTGACTGCTTCTTCAGCATAACAGTAAAAAAAAGGTGGACAGTATGAAAAGGAACCTGCATAAAAGAGTATCTCAATGATAGCAGACATCATTTAAGGTGTGCCTACCGACAAGCCATTCGGTGGAACGGTGGTCTCTTAGTTGGGTTAGGTTGCCGCATTTCAACGGGACCGAATATCCAAGGGACCCGCGTTGGGTTAGGATCGAGTGCTGACTCGTTTCAGGTGTGACGTCATATCCTGCCTCATGTCGAATTTCTCGATCTTGTTTCTGATGGCGGATTCTTCGAAAATCCGCGGGAGGGACTCCCATCGTTCTGGGAAATGCTTCCGTGTTACATGTACAAACCGAAAACATGGCATTTGATCAAGGCGAAACTAGAGTGAGAGCTGGGCTTCGTCTGCTCCCGTGAGGAGCCTTCATTTCTTTCCGATGGTCGTTATTGCTGGAAGGACTGAAAAGTTCTCTCAACTTCGACGTCCCCTAGTAAAAGCTTTTGGCTTTAAAAAGTGTCATGACTCAATTATGTTGACAACAAATCTTTATTTCATCCATCTATGAACACTTTTCACGAAGAGGGACGGTCAAGTTTTCTTTGGAGCATAGCTTTTCAGCAGCTGACGAGCTTGCAGATGTCGAATTTCCAGATTCGGTCCCTTAACGAGCGATAGAAAGGAAAAAAAAAACAAACAAAATGAATGATGCTTGAAAATATCTATGAGCTCAGAAGAAAAAACTCACTCATAGAAATTTTCGTGAATACTATAGGCACCGGTGATGTAATAACCAGGATCGACAGAGTAGTCCATGGGTTCGTCATAGTCATTCACATATGGAGTGAGATAACAGTCTGACCAGCAAACTCCTTCCAAGTGGCAGCATTTGAAGTCGAATCGCCGGTCCTCGTAGAAATTCTCATGTTCGCTAGCGACCCCGGCGATGATTCCATTAGTAGGACACATGTAAGTGAGGGGTTCGTCGTAGTCGTTGATGAAACCGGACTGGCCGCATGTGTCGTATCCCGTTTTCACAGGGCCGCACGTGAATTCCCAGATCCTATCCTCAAAGCTACTGTCGTGCAGGCTCTGTTCCGGACAGATTAAATTGCATGGTCTACGTGCCTATAATTAAGCTAGATTTACAAGATTGTCATGGTAGACATTTCGTTCGTGAGCTATTACCTCTATGCGGATGATGGACTCGTTGAAGGGGCAAGCAAAATGGAAGGGTTCGTCGAACTCGTTGGCCCATCTATGTTCAGGCCTGGCGGACGCAACAGCTCCCAGAAACAAACATGCAACTGCCACAGAGGATGGCATACTGACTTCCGTGTGCCTGCACGAAAACTAGGCAATATGAGAAAAAGGAGAAAGAAACTGAAAAACAGCATCTCATCTCGGGTTGTCAGTCAAGTCTTTTCACGAAGCCTGATCGAGCGTCGATTTCCGAATAACATAGGAGAAAAGGGAATTATTTTGCAGGATGATAATTTTTTGTGTTACGGGATGGAGGTGAAACTAAGGACCTGGATTATCATTGCCAGTAAAGGCGGTATAACCGAAAATCAGAATGTCTCTTACGGTATTACGCAGTCGAGCAGGTCGCCGTCGATTCCCTCCTAAAAATGACCTGACTATTTTTAGCAGAACAGAAAAATCGGGTACTGTATAAGCTAGCAGTATATATTTTTCACCTTTCCGCTTCTCTTAAATGAGGTCTTGTTGCTTAGTCTGAGGTAAATTCTACATATTTAAACGTAGGTGGAAGGAAAAGGAGAAATGCCAGCATATCGTCGAAATAACACTGAAGTTGGAAGCTGACAAACTTTCGCAATGTGGAAGATAGGGCTTTTGCTATAGGAAGCAACATACAGTGAAAACTCGTTAACTCGAATCCTGATAAGTCGAAATTCCGCTTATCTCGAACTTGAATGCTTGGTCCCGGCGGAACCCCGTAGGACACCATGTTAAATGCTCCGTTTAACTCGAATTCGCTTATCTCGAATTTCCGGATATCTCGAATGACATTTTCACTCCCGATAACGATTTTCTCACGGTTAACTCGAATTCAGGGTGCGAAGGGGGGAAAA
>CAJPEV010000583.1:0-60755 GCA_905338385.1 Darwinula stevensoni | reverse complement strand
GGGGGGGGGCGATTCCTGATAACTCGAACTTCGGATAACTCGAAACGATTTGCCCGGTCCCTAAAAGTTCGAGTTAACGAGTTTTCACTGTATTTTACCATGGGCTGAAATTCACGGGAACGACTCAAGCTTAATATATGTGAAAATATATGCATTAGAAAAGAACAAGAGAGTAATTGTATTTGATAGCTGAACTGCTCTCAGATCTAAGGTTCGAGGGCGATGAAAAAGTTCCCGGATTGGAGTATTAACTTCCTGATGTGCAGTTCTCAGGAGATTGTGGGCATTTGATCTCCGGAGAGAGTAAGGAAAAAAAAAGTGACTTTCAGGTTTGTTTGTTTGTTTTTTTTCTTCTTCCTTTATTTCCACCCTTCTGCAAGTGACTTTCGAAGCCCTGGTGAAAAGGAGACAGGGATTTGTTGAAACCTGATTGGAAACTCAGAGCAGACTCAAAATAAGAGCAGAATGGGCCACAAAACTATGTTCCATACTGTTACTTGTGAAAGATTGCTGGAAATCTTTCAGGGAGATCGAAAAGTGACGATCTGAAAAGTTCCTGAGATATTGAGCATCTCTTATGGCAGCATTTAAACATTTTTTGCCGTATTAACTTGGGTTTTTGGGTTTGCCTTCTTTCGCTCGTTTCTTCGACTCAAAATTTAAAAGAGCATCCCGGAGCATTTTGACGCTTCTGCGCGAAATTTAACGATGTTCCGAATTTCCTTTTTGTTTCATTAAATTCTCGCTCATTTTCATCAGAAGTTGGAAGAGCAGCAAAAGAAAATTTTGAAAAATAAAGAGAGCCAATAACCAAGAGAGAATCTCTGGCCAAGCACTACGAAACCCAATTAAATATCCTCATGGGATGGGACACCTGTAAGTCAAAGAATAAATAAATTTATTTACAGAATCAGTCCGGGAACTTCTCTATCAGCCCTCGTACGTCTCACTCCTCGCCGCGTGCGACACGATGTCCAAGCGGAAACTGTCGTGCTGATGTGCCCATTCCAGCACGTGTAACGGCAAGATAAGGCGCAAGAGACTGAGGAGCCCATGCAACCAAGTTCCCAGACGCGCCGTTCTCACACTCAAGGAACTGGGATTACTTTAGACCTAATTTTGAAAATTTCCACGGCTAGGCTCACTTATTACTGGTTTTGGGTAACTCCAAACTCATTTTGACAGTCCTAATTTTTATTACTATAAAAAATTTTTGCTTTTCACGCTGAGATGAAGATAGATGCTAATCCTTACCTGTTCATGACAACAGGATTGTTGGAACAGAAAGGGTAAATATGTGGTTTTCTGTTGTTCGCAAGAATATTCAATATTTTCGCAATACAGACACGACTATTTTTTTTAAATCGGATACGCATCACAAAATCATAGTCAAAACTGGCGCTTCTGTCATTGAGAGAACTTTAGGACGATGAGGTGCGGATTCCCACGGCGTTCAAGAGTCAGATGCTTCCTGGTTCGGACCTTCGGACACCAAGATGCCGACTTACAACCAGTATGAGCTGACTTCTGTTCGCATCCGCCGCTCGTTCTCCATCACTTCGTTTCCATGTTGACTTCGTTAAAGCGCTTTAAAGCGCAAAAGCGACCCCGATCTTATTCATGCCACAGCAAGAACTTCGCGGTTTCAGCTCATGAAGTCGAGAGAAAATCAGTTGGGTCTGAGGAGCTCCAATAACAGAGTTTATTTCAAGAAGAATAAATTATGGACAGATCAGTACAGCTATAATATCCAGAGTATGTGCTGGAAAGGCAGGGATGAAAGAACATGGAAGGTGGTGCAGAATAATAACAATCACAGTGGTCTTCCAGCTTTCATGACATTCACAAAAAAACATGACTACATGCACGACTGATCACAAGGGAGGAACCAAAAATATTATTAGGTCATGTAGGAGTTCCACATGTTTCCACTGTGGTTAATAGGGAACAACAGAATATATTTTTGTACTACCACAAACAGATCCAATAATTGAGAAAAAAAAACTTGTGCTACACCAAAGTAGTTTACCCTCTCCAGCCACACAAATGGTTTCAGGATCATTTGAATGGGATATGATGTACATCAAGACTGACTTGGGGAATTGTTAAGAGTCAAGATGGAGACTAGATAGCCCTCTTGAGCAAAAGAGTTAAAATTATGGATGTTACGAACAGTAACTGTTCGTTCATCCCCTGCATTCAGTTGGACAGTTGGCAACTGTTGAACCATTTCAACAATAACTGAATGCAGGGGCCAACTGTAACAAAAACTTAAAATCCCAAATTACAGTAAGGAGTTGGGTTGCTACCACTGCTAAAAATGTATTTAAAAAAAGAAAAATATTCTTTTGAACTTGAAAAAAAAACGTAAAAAATTGAGGAAGGCAAGAACAATAATTTCAGCAACAAGACATGAACAGAATATAAAGATATCAAGATGAATATGAATGGGCACAAAGGTCATTCTCATGCATGGACTGAAGGGAGGAAGCAAAGCTAACATGAAGGACCTGAACTGAGTCCTGACATTAGAATCAATGATATAAGTTAGTAAATCCTCTTGTGGAAAGCTGCCTTGATATTGATTAATTTCTTGGTCCTCCCATAATCTCAAACCAGAAAGTGTAGGATTCAGGATAGCATAGCCTTTGGTTCACACCCTGGAGGATACCAGGACAAGCTTGATGAAAAATTACAGTCCTCTCTAAAGGTTTCATATCATGATGGAGTTCCTAAGAAATAATAAAAAATAGGCCCATTTCAGGAAAGGTTTGCATATCTGCAGTTGTGGAATGAAATGCTTAGGATGACAAGATAAAAAAATCATGAAATCCATTCAGGTTAGTTTCAAGATTCCAATCCAGAAAGAATCAGGGGCATAACCATGATTGTTGATTTCAGAGGGAAAGGGAAGGGGGCAGTCAGGCCATTGATGCAGTAAGGATTTTTAAACATAGGATGCTTATCAGATGGGGGAGGGGCAGGACAACAAATCTGACAAATGGGGAGAGGAGTAGTGAGCATATCAAAACATGTATATGGACTACAGATATTTAGTAATTCCTTATAATGGATTGATAAGACAAAAATATAAACCAGATGGATCGTATAAATGGTAAAAGGCAAAAGATATGGACTGGATATTACTGCTAAAGGTCATAGTAACAGGCTACCAAAAGGCAGAATTTCAGGGTCAAATACAGAGTATAAATTAAAAGTGACTTTGTAAGGACAAGTAGGCTGCACATACCTCCACCTGGGACACTACTATTGTAATCTGCTTTTAGACAGTCTGTGATCCATTTTTTTTGCATTTTGTAGCAGCAAATGCTGAGAGATGATTTGGTGAAAAAGCTATTGTAGCTCTGCCTTACTGAAATTCACTTATCCCCAAGGGGAATGTGTTGCATGAGAGAAATAGTTTTACAAAAGAAATATAATTTTGAAATTTTATGGCAAGGCATGCCTTGAGTGGCTATTGTGGGTGTATGTGGCAAAACCTGATTTAAATGAATTCAGTCATTGATTGAGACTTTCTGTCTTCCAAGTGATTAAATATATGAAGAAATGCTGCAGTTCAAAAATAGAGGCCAAATACGATCCTTCCACAAGGGAAGCCTACTAGACACTGTCATCTATGTGCTGAAAGTTTGTCCAGAAAGATGATTCATTTTCCATGATAAGAGACAGTGGGAAAAGACAAAAGTGAATTGAAAACATATAAAAGCAAGTGGATTGTTAGTATGAGATTCTGGATTCTTGTCAATATGTAAAAACTGAATGCGAATGGGAAGTCAAGAGGTGCTGGTTAGTCTCACATTTAAACAATTGAAATTGCCATAGAATAGATTCCTAGCTAGTCATTGTAATAGGACTATGCACCCACAGAGCCAAGCAAGAATGCATGCTCATGAGTGGATGTGAGGGGAGAGGGTGAAAGGGAAAGCATGGAACAATGCAGTATTGGCTTACATTGTGTAATCTATTTTTTAAATTTTAGTCCTATGGTTATCATAGCATGGGCAAATCAGGCAGGGCATTGAAATCACCTGAAAAGAAAGCATTGAAAAAATGTTGATATATGCATCTGAGATTTGGTCCCCCCCCAGCTCCCAAGCGACTATGCCCCTGGAATGTTACTTGGGTTCAATTGAGTCCAATATATTCATATTTATAGGAACCAATTCACATTGTATTTTGCATCATGAAAAACAATTTTTAAAAAAGGCAGACTAGCTAAAATAGGAAAATGAAATTGAACAGGCAAAACCATGTATATGGTGTAGTACATTTATAAATAGGTATATTCTGTCCTCTTAACCCACTGGTATACTTTCAGAACATTGCAGTAAGTAGAATGTCAAACAATCAGAGGGATAATGTCTCTCACTAGTGACTAGTTACATCCCAATGGCAAGCCTTGAGAAATCTGAGCAGGTTTCATGTATTTCCTTATTATATTTATAATTAAAGTGCTGCCAGATGTCTAGTGAGTAGAATTACCTCTCTGACTGCCAGATGTTCAACAACTGCACTTAAAAACTGTACTGGGATTTTGTTAGACTGTCTTGGGCAGTCATGCTCCCAGTCAGAAATGCCTAGAAGCTCTCAATGTCCATGCATAGAGCTACACACCATCTGATGAAGTTAAGGAAAATTTTTTTTTTTTCCCTCAGTATGCAGAGGTCGAGAAAGGTTTTCCACCCCTCAAGCACCGAATGACAATCTCATTGCCATAACCTAATTGTTCCACATTATCACAGAATCCCACCTCTGGGTAGAAATGTAGAACAAGGAACACAAGCACAGACACCATAGGATCAAACCTGCAGTAAATCATGACTGCAAAGGAATCAGTCTTCATTATGGATGAAGACCATCAGGATTTGGCATTCTTCAAAATGGGATTTGGAATAATTAGCATGGTACCTCATGTTTCATCATCAATCCAGCTCTCCTGGATCATAGAAGTGTGAGCGAATGTCAAGGAGGCTGGCCATTTCCCAGAGGAGTCTATGTAGATTGGGATGTTCTAATACTTCTGCTTCTGGTAGTTCAGGGACACTCACTGACTGATACTGAGGACCCTGAAATTCAGTAACCATAGAATAGCAGATAGAAATGGACTTGCACATGCAATTCATGGCATGGGACAACCGAGTAAAGAATTTGGATGGAGTATTTCTCATAGTTTTTGGAAATGGCAAGTTTATGAAGTCTCATAACAGAAGCTTCCATAGTCCTGTTAGAAGCTGATGAAGACTGACATAAGTTACTATTTCTACATCTTCCCAACAAAAAATTGAATGACTTCTTAGGAAAAGGTACAGGGATTAGGATGGGTAGGAGGGAAAGAAGGTACCAATGGTGGTAGGGGTCATGAAGTATGACCAAAGTTACACTTGGCTGACTCATATTAATCTTGCACAGCCCTGTGCTTATACAGTGGTTTGAGTACAGCTGGTCAAAGCTTCTCTCCCCTCACCTATTGACACATGCCTAATCCAGGTGGCAAGATTCCTGGAAGTTTGCCCTATATAACATTCTACTGGATGATCCAACAAAAAAATCTCAAGTTTTTTTTAAATGGGAAAAGTACTTTCAAGCAATTTATGCATAACTAATGCTAGTTAGGCCTCAGTTTTGTCTGACACAGATAATGGAAATCGGGGTTGCATTAGGATAAACACTAGGTAAACCAGTATCATCTCAAGTACCATCTCACACACTGTCTCCTTTTTCTCACTCTGTTTCACAACTATGAAGCTTGAATTAAGGTCTAAGGCACAACAATAGTTTGTTTTTCATTTTTTCTCAGTACACATCTTACTTTCCATTTGTTGGGTTCCATTAGCAGGAAATTTTTTCAACTTTGAGCTTTCCATATTGTCATAATATACAACTTGTACCAATGAACTGTCCCAGTCAAAAGAACCAGTAAGAGGGAATCATGCTTTGAGAGCACCTATAATTATTGGCATAATTAGGATTGCATATAC
Source organism: Darwinula stevensoni (assembly GCA_905338385.1). Classification (NCBI taxonomy): domain Eukaryota; kingdom Metazoa; phylum Arthropoda; class Ostracoda; order Podocopida; family Darwinulidae; genus Darwinula; species Darwinula stevensoni. Next base: position 54,756 of record CAJPEV010000583.1, on the reverse strand, counting down.
ATTGTATGCTATTTTGCTGCCATTTTCCCTACCTATCCCTGCATACCCAAGTCCTTTATTCAAATTTTCTTTAACCTCCCTGGCGGTATGATTCTGTCTGGAATTTTGTACCAAAAGCGGTACAATTTTTTACATGCAAATTTGTTGTTTTATGTTGTAGGCCTGTAATTCTTAGGAATTACTCACTTAAACCTGACCAAACAAAGATTTTAGTAGACATCCCAGGTGTGATAAAATTTGATTTTTTTATTTTTAAATTGCTGTCGCTCATCTGGTCTAAAAGCGGTTTTGCGCAAAAGTGACGCTTTTTTGATGCCATAATTTTAAAAATTTATGGGCAGGAATGACAGTAAAAGAGCAGGGCAGAGCACTCTGGAAAGATCTGGTGTCAAATCCAAGGTGATACAATGCAATCAAATCAGATTACATTGTATCACTTTTTATATGTGTGTGTGTCTTTTAGTGTTTATACTTTTGAATTTGCCGCCCAGTTCCGCTCCCATGCGACACTGCTCGCATGAGAACGGAACTCGGAAGCCGGATGCAGACGTGGACACAGGAGGCTCTCGCTGCGATCGCAGGAGAAGGCAAGGGACGCCGCTGTGCTGCTCTGCAAGAACCTGGAGCATTAACCCCGAGTGTGACTCGGGGATACCGCTCCTGGCAGCGAATTTTTACCCCGAGTCACACTCGGGATTACCGCTAGCCAGGTTAATGATGGGAAAAGTTTCAACATGAATCTATCCCCAAAAAATGTGATAATTTTTAACTTTCTGAGGTGTTTATTTTCACAATAAACACCTTGGAAGGTTAAAAACTATCAATTTTTTTTCATAGGGTGCAAATGCATGGGTGTGCATGGATGGAACTTTTAAAAGGGATTTTTTTTATGTCATGCTTGGAAAAACACAAACTGAGGGCAATGTGCCAGATTAATTTTGTTAAACTGTTCTAAGTTAAGGTCCAAGTGTTCTAAGTTAAAAAAAAATTAAAGTCCACTAACTTTTCTATCCCCCCTCATAAACTCCTATTGCAACAATGATATATTTTTTCAGTTACCTATATCCCAAGATGATTTCCATATTCTGTCTGACTACCAATTATTAGAAATGACCAATAATAAATGATTGGGGAGCATTTCATTCACTCCTGCATAAAACAAAAACGTTCACATTTTCATTTCAGAGAATGTGAATGATTTGACAGATCAGGGGTGCACAACTTCCAGGCCACATTGCATTCAGCACACAAAATTCCTTCAAGAACATCCAGGTTGTACACCCCAGCATTAGATGGACAGTAAAATTTAAATGACCATAGACTCAATCCAATAGGTGCATGAGTCAAACTAAGTACAACCCCACTTGTACCAGTTTAGCTGGCTCCCAGATACATAGAACATTTAAGAGGTCAGAGGTTGATGATTTCTAAAAACCCTAGTTCTAGACAAGCTTGAAGCTCCACCAACCTTGAAAGCCCGGTGGAGTCTGAAGGTAATGTTGCAGAAAACATAGCGTAGTATCAGAAGTCGAAGGAAGTCATCGCCAAAAAAATGAATGAATGCAGAGTCTGAAATAAAAGACAATTGCATCTGCCTAAAGGGGATGCTTCAATGATAGATGATAGCATGACAGATGATGGACTCACCAACATTCCGAGCTCGTGTGATCAGCCTGGAAGCCTCAGCCATGAATCGATCCAACAGGGTTTGGCATCTGTCCCAAACTGAGAAGGGAACCTCTAATACACCTGTCACAACACACAGTCCCCAAAGGGGACTGTGCAAAAACAAAGTGAACAGGCTGCCCCTGTGCTGCTGATCTGGAAAGTAAAGATCACTCATACTCTGTACCAAGTCATGCATTATTTATAGTACAAAATTTTATTATTTTACATAAAGATGGATGATGGCAATGAACTTTCAAGTCCAGCTTTGTTGATGCATTCACTCACCTCGCAGAGGAGGAGGGACTTCCAGTGGGGAGAGAAGTGCAACAATGCCTTGCCCAAAATACCTAGGCAGGCTCATGAAAGCATGACTGTTGTCAGAATCAATGACCAGAAAGAGTGGCTTTCTTGTGAAGGGCCACAAATCTCCTGGATATAAACTATTGAAGGACAGAAGGGAGAGGAGATTGTTACATACATTAGAAATATACTGCCCTGGACCACAAAGGAAGAAGACACCACAGGCATACCAATGCATATCTCTGGTTCCAAGTGACCTCTTGTTCCCCACATGCTCTGAATCACCTCGCTTGCTGTTGGTCACAACTCCTCCATGATCATAGCCAGCTGCTTTCCCCAAGACAAGGAAAGATTAAATGTATTAATCTTATCCTCTGCTTCTTATGACTGCTGGTGACATTAAAAAATCTGAACTAATGCTTGAACATATTTTATATAACTACAATTGATAACAACATTATCATACCTGGGAGCACACAATACACTCAGTGGTCCAAAATGCCAAGTGAAATGGCAAAGTTGAAAATGTGTCACAAACAGCACATCTGTGATTAACATGTAGGCTACACTCAAAGTTTATAAGTTACACCATCTGTTATAGGATGAAGCTTAAAGAGAAAAACATTTTAAAACCTAAGCTTTATAGCCATGAAAACTCTCATCCTCCACAAGGAATTCCACCTATTAGTTGACACAATGAACATAGGCTCTTTGGTTGACAGGAAATCTACCTATGGGGGTGGGGGAAAAACAATAAGGAAGATTTTATTGGTAGAAATAGAAATTGGTAGAAACATGAATTGAATCATCAGTTAGAGCATTTTACTCCCCATATTTTAAATGTAATGTGGAAACTTAGTGTGACTCCTTGAGCTGCCAAAATAGCTTTCAATTGCTGAGGGTAGGATGGCAAAAGTGAGCAGGAAAGGTCAATTTCATTACATCCATGATTAAATTATGAGGGTTGCTCCAGCATCAGGTCACAGCACAAATATGGTGAATCCAATACCTTTTATCATTATCACCAATTAACTTTTTCACTGTGGAGTTTTTGTAGCGGTGCTGGGTAATGCAACAAGCATACTCGTCAGCCACAGTGAAAAGGTTAATAAGCCAGCCTGTATTTACCTGAAAACAGCACATATCTTATATGCTCCACAGAATGTAATACCATCATTTTTTGACACCTTTACATCAACATTAGGGCCTAAAAACATTGTTTCAAGCCTGTTCACAGCATCATTCAAGCCAAGCAGAGCAATGCACATGTTAAATATCAGGTGCATTCTTTCCCAGACTGCTATGTTACTGTCCTCTAGGCAAGTCCAGGGCCGTTTCTGGGGATGTTGGCGCCCCCCTCCCTCCCCCTTTACCCCGCTGGCGCCCCGGGCGATCGCCCGCTTCGCCCGCCCCTAGAAACGGCCCTGGGCAAGTCCACTCATGTTAAGGTAGGCAGGATTATGGTCCCTATTATGCAGTCAACCATTAAATTGCTCAAATTTATGCAAAGCAAACACAAACATGCATGACATGAAAGATTTACCAAGCCAATATGCTCCTCACATACACCCTTACACCATGTACTTGACATTTGAGATCAATAACTCACGATCTTCAGGTGTTTTCATAGTTGGACAGCATCCATCAGCTGATATGTATAGCAACAGAGCACCATTGGGAGGCAATTCCTTGAAACCTGAAATGAAATAAAGCATAACAAACCAAAATGTCTAGGTATTGGGAATTAAAATATGAACTAAAGTTGTAAAAAGATAGTGGGAAATACCTTCCACAGACTAGACTCTTGGAATAGGAAAGAATGAGTATTAAAGGATCTCCATATTCTTACCTGAAGCCAGGAACACCATAAGTTGTGAAAAAGAAGGTTTGTACAGAAGGTACTTGTGAGGGTTATCCCGTCTTGATGGCTTGTCACCGTTTTCCTGTTACATAGTACAGCAATGAAGTGGTACAGTTTATCATGTATCTACAATTGAAACCAAATCAAAATGTCAACATTGAAAGAAAGAGTTGACAATCATGACTTACCATTGGCTGCCGTAATGGAGCTGGAGAAGTGTCATAAATATTAATGGCATCCTCTTGTGGTTCCCGCTCCAGTGTTTGTAAAATTCTGAACATGTCAACAGTTAGTTCACTGAATTTCACCTGAAAAGGGGGGAAAGAGGAAACAAAAGAAAATAATATGAAGCTATGTCCAATGATTTTGTATGGTCACTTCAGTATGAATCACTTCCACCCTGTAGCTACCAGAACCCAGATTGTCATATGTTTAACTCTTTGTTTCCAAAGAATCTCTTCAAAATACTTTGCTTAATTACTATCACTGTCTTCATTAAAATACACTGAACCTTGGACTTTTCAGGTTCCTGGCACAGCCTACACAAACAGCTAAATTTCTGTATTGTCCATTGGACCCAAAACAGTAGTTGGGGGGTAAAGGATTCTTACAGAAGAGATCATTAACCAAGATCTCCAACAAATAAACAGTAAGCCTATTAAAGTAAATAATTTACTGCCATTATCATTGGTTACTCTTCAGCATAAGCATCATGGCTCAAGCCATGAAGGGCAAGAAGTAGCCATTACTTAAACTATCCAGAAACATTTTCCCCCCATCATTCACCAGCCAGGCAATATTTTTCCTCCTCACACCCACCCAACAGCTGAAAGCACAGCTCCTGCACAGATAGGCCAACGGAAAAGGCAAGTTTTGGGTATCATGATGGAAGATGCAACCTTGCATCTACTACACAACCTCGCATTTGCTTTTACTACCCCTCCTAAGGGGTAGTAAAAGCAAATTCACATGTGAGTGGAATGAGAGGGAGGGACAGTTCTTAGTCTACTTTTCACTCCTCAGAATATCTGATTTTCACTAGTCAGGCTGTTTTCTCTAGTCAAAATGAAAAACACATTCACTGTTGGTGAGTGGGAATTTCATGGGCTTGATATAAACCTGACTTTCTCAAGCTGTGAAATTAAAATGGGCAGAGAAAATGTTAGCAAGAACCATAAAGATAGTTAAATCAACAGCCTTTAACTATCATACATTAAAAATCAAGACCCATTGAATGGTGAAGGTGAAGACACACCACCACATCATGTGAAGATGAACAGACCTCATACCTGATCTGAGCAGTTCCCTACAATGAGGATTTCCTGAAGCATGAGATTCATAGATGGGGACTTGTCCACAGGTGGTGTATTCTGTGGGCTGAGCCTGCAAATGCATCAAGTTTCAGAGCGATGAAGCATTTATTCTTCCCATTAAATTACATGTCAAAAGCTTCACAGTAGAGTCATATAAATAGGGTGGTTAAAAAAAATGCTCTACCGTTTTCTATGGGAGAAACACAGTCTCATAAAAGCAGAAAAAAATTGCATTGGATATGCGATCGATATTTGACAGTTACAAGGTGTAGAATTGATTGGCAGCTTTTTTTTAGCACCCCTGCTTAAGTCATGCAATCCCCATTTAGAGGCAAATTAAAGGTGCTTAAAGGTAGTTCATTCCACCCCAAGTGATTACCAAAATTCAATGAATTTTTCAACTTTAACTTTTTAAGGGACAGTTGATATTTGACAGAGAAGTTCATGAGTCTAAGAGGTTTTTTCACATTTGCAAGATGGCGTTGTATCCTGATAGAGGTGCTTTCAGCACCCCTGCTTAGGGTGCTGAAAAAAAGCTGGCAATCATTTCTACACCTTGTAACTGTCAAATATCAATCAAGTATCCAAAGCAATTTTTTTTGCTGCATTTATGAAACTGTGTTTCTCCCATAGAATATGGTAGAGCGTTTTTTAACATAGGGAGATCATTTCTTTAAATGGGATCACATGATTCCAAGCATGCAATGACAGTGCCTAAATCTCAGCTAGAAAAATATGATTTGAGCACATTTGAATAAAATCTGCTGAAACCAATGCATATTACAACTATATTACATTCTTGTCATTTAATTTCCATCTTACAGAGAAAGTAATGGGAAGCCACATTGAACAACACTCAAGAATTTTGTTCTAGTCTTTACCATTGCTTACTGTGTTTGAAGGTGTTTTGATTGGTAGATAACTAGTTGAATGCATGACATATACACTGCATCTTACAGAACATATGAATTCTCTAGCATTTGAAAATTCTGAACTTAGGAGCTGATACTGCCCCATCATAATGATGTAGTCAGAAAAAATGGAGGCAAAATTCTTCACAAAGAAAATTCTTCAATGATCAAGAAACCAAGCAAGTCCTAAAAGAATGAAGAAGCACACAGCTTCTTTTTGTCTGTTCAGCATACAGGTTTATTTATTCTCATCAGGAACATTTTTAGCAGGGTTTCCCACAGAGTATGAAAGGATGCTCTCATGGTCATCTTGCCTATGGCAATTTCTTGACCAGGGGGAACCCTATTTTCATTAAGGACTTTTGTTACAACTTGTACTATACTTCTACCATCTACTAAGTGACTTAGGACTGTGAATGAATCTCATATTTTTCCACATGCCAACAGTATCAAATGCAGGAAAGTCAATCACACATGTTCTGGAACAGCACATGCAGGGGAGACCAGGAATTTTTTCAGTTGCCAATATTGAAATTAGACAATGATGAGAGCAGATGAATCAGATGTACCGACATCAATAAAAATATACTATTGACTTATGTACAGCTGCTTCTCAACACCAAGATCCATAAGACTTCCTCGAGTCTATTCCAAGGGATGGCTGGTCATTTGGCAAATCTTACCATGTACCTCTCCTGGACAAGTGCAGATAGACTGGGATATGTACAATTATGCAATCCTTGAAAGCCAAATGTGAAATGCTGGAGAGAGATGGAATTTTTTTTAATGTTTCAATAGAGAACACACATAAACTCTGCCTTACAGAGCTTCTGAGGCTCACCCCTTTATGTGACTAATATTTTGCAAGACTGATGCATTCCACAATTCTCATCTAGGCAAAATGACAGCAACATACTAAGGCCTAGTGCAGCTTTGCATGACCGCATTAAAATTTGTAGCAGTTTCACCATTGAACTGTTACTTCATTGGAACAGCTCTCCATATTGGCAAATCAACTTGATTGTAGCTTTACTATTCAGTGTTTTGAAATGAAACTTTAATTTTCTCCATTTCCATGCTAGACCCAATGTAATCAAAAGATGCACTAATTTTGAAACATGAATTTGTCAATCCAAAATAATACAATTATATTTCTCGAATTCATGCTTTAAATGAGGCACAATAATAAAAGTCTCATACAATTTACCTATGTGATGGGATGACAGGGCTGGAATCATGGTCCAGAATCGTGATCGGATGATCTGCCTCCAAGAATGCTTTGATTTCACCCAGAACCAGTGACCATTCCAGCTGATCCTCAGGTTCATAGGTGGAAGTGTAGTCATCTATGTGCTTGCCTAGATCCTGATAAAGAGAAAAAGATTAAATCTAACCAAAGATCTGGCCAAAAAATTGAAGTAAAAATCACATAGTGAGTGAACCCCAACAGCTGTACTGAACTTAGGTTTTTACATGGGTCACTTGTCGAGTACCTTTGCACTTGACCAGAGAGCAGCCCCATGGGTCAATTTCACACCCAACCTGGATGACCAGGTTTCTGACTTGCATTCATCAACATGGTGGATAACTTTGGATGAGCCCAAACTCTCATCCTCAAGGTCTCCTTCTAAAAATTTACTTCTAGTGTCAGTATTAACCCTTTGACTGGCACGGACATCTTAAGTCGCTCTGGCACATATGAGTAGATATTTAGGCCTCTGTTGTCTGTCTGGGAAAGGGTCAACTTCTAGCAGTTGTAGCACACACTTGGTGACTTCAAGCAACCCACCAAAGCAGCAATAGCTGTAAAACTTAACGTAATCAATATCTATAGCTACAGTACCAAAAGCAAAAAAGGCATCAAATGGGAAAGCTTGTTTGAGCGCAGGATATTGCCTGTGAGCTAGTGTTGGATAGTGATAGTGACAGAGATGACTTTATGGTTGATTTAAGTGAAGATGTGATTTATGCAAATTTTAAAGAAAGTAGCAATGAGAACTGTGATGAAGGTGACACGACAGTGGTGGTATTGGTTGATCAGCTGATTCCTCTCCCAACTGGTCCATGTGGACCAGTTGGGGAATCGAGGACATACCAAAATAAATGTTTAATTCCTGAACCAGATGAAGATCTTCTTATTCCATTAACTTCTGCAGCATTTGACAATGTAAACAAACCAATATTCAGCTCAGTACTTGAGAAGGAAAGAAATCTCTCTGGCTTTCATGTGCAAGAGTTGCAATGTGGCACTTTGCAAAACTCTGCAAATCAGCATCTACCACTCCAAGAATAAATAATACTAATTTCCAGTGCCTTGTTCCTTGAAGGCCACCAAATGAACTGGAAAAATACAGTGTTTTTCACCTAAGTAAGACAATTTTTCACTTGACTCAGACACACATGCATGGAACATTCCTCATGCATGAGTGTCAAAGACAAGGCAGAAAATGTCTGACTCAAGTGAAAAACACTGTAATACAGCCTATCTACAAGGTATGGGCAAAATTTCATGCATTATTTTTTGTAAAAACCAAATATACAATTAAAACCCCAAGTACGTGTTTTTCATCCAACATGGCTAAATTTTGCTGCCAGTTTATGGTAGGATGTTTAAATTGTTCACAGCCAGTGAAAGGGTTAACCTGTTCTGGAGAAAGAAACCAAAGTAGATGGTTCAGGAATCCTCTTGTGAATACACATTGAGGAGATACATTAAGTAGGCACCCTCCTAATGCAACTAGTCACATGACTTGAATCCCACCCCCATTCAACTGTTGAATGCACCCAGTAAAGAGTGAGAAGAATGCTACAATCATTTTGGAGAAATTCTGAACAATACACTGTATAGGCAGAAACAATGCATTTCCAGTCTGTGAATCAATCAGGTGGCAACTGAAATGAAATTAGAGATAAGGAAGTTCTGTGGTAGGGAGAAGGGGATACTTCAATTTGATTATACCCCTGAATTCAAGCCTACCAATGCCTCAAAATCTATAGAAAAACAATTACAACATGCCTTCTGCTGATATATTATTCCAACAAGATATCCCTTGGATTCCAAACTTCCTCTTAAGCCAAGGCAGATTCTAAAATCATGAAGTAAACATACTCGGATGAGATCTCGCACCATTTTGACCTTCTTGAGCAAGAGGCAAACAACTATAAACCTGGCATAATACCTCAGCTTCTTCACCATCAAGTCAGATCTGCAAAAATGGAAAGTCAATTTAGAGCATCACACAGCATACTGAAAACAGTAAAAGCAAACCGCTTGATTGAGAAGGAAACATACAAAAGAAATAAGCAGATTGATGCAGATTAAATTAATAATTTTAAAAAATTCTAAAAGCTTCTCCATTATCAACTGAAGTCAGGTACCTCTCTTCTTTTGAAGCTCTGGAGTAGTATGACCGATTTCGAATGGCAGAATAGAATGAGAAGGCTTCATTGAGGTAGTTGGTCTCACTCGTTCTCAAGCTGAGGGAATAGATTCATTATCCTATAGAAACAGAACTAACACAGACATCTAATTAATACATAATGGGAAAAAAGGGACTAATTTTGTTTTTGTGGCACATTCCTGCATTAACTGAAAAAGCTGCAAGAAACAGGAAGTGCTGCAAGGTGAGTTGGTAGAGGACAGCCATGCTCTATGTGTATGGCAGATAACATCAAGATTGTGGGACAGCTTATCTGCAGCCACAAAAATGCTCCTGAAATCAGTCTGAGTGCTCGCAGAGTGTCTAGGTAAACTAAGATCTCTTGCACTTCCATACAGTGCATAGCAAAGCATGATTTGAAGTGAAAAGTGTTTAAAAGAAGTGAGGCCCACTAATTAACAAGCAACATGAAACTTCAAAGACTGGAAAGATGCAACCAACGTCTAAGGAGATTTCACAGCAGAGACACCATTCACAAAATCTGTTTTTCGGATAATATGAAATTCACAATTGAAAGACACTGTAACAGAACTATTGCATGTATGCCAACATGTGGAGAAAACAAGAGGTTCAGTCTGCATGATTGTTGTGGAAAAGGTGCATTTTAGTGACTGTGATGCTTGTTGCTGCTGTGCTGAATATGGATTAGACCAGTCTCACCTTCATGAAATGTGGAGTCAAGATTGCTTCCACTTGCTATTGTGAGGATATTTTGTCAAAAATGTTGCTGGAGATCAAAGATCAGATGCCTAACCATACATTTATGCAAGACAGCACTGCTGCATATCAGTCACAAACAACCATCAACTACTTCAGGGCCAACTAGGGATGGGTTATTGACCAGTCAATTAAAAACATGTCAATTGACCAGTCAATATGGTCAACTATGGTCAATTTTGGTTAATAGGACCAACTTTTATTTATTTATTTTTTATTTTTTGATAGTTTTTGCACCATGAAATATGTCATGACTCACAAGTGATAGACTAGGGATGGGAAGTTGACTGGTCAACATCTCATTGATAAGATAAATTTAATGTTCCAACTCATGTTTGACTGGTCAACATGGTCATTTTAGACCATTTGCAGAAAATAATGGTTATGAGCCCAACAAGAGGTTAGGCCTTATGACTATATGATCATAAATGACCATGTTGACCAGTCAACATCTCATTGATAAGATAAATTTAATGTTCCAACTCATGTAATCTATAAAGTAAACAGTAATGAATCATGTTTCATAGTTAATTAATTTTTTTTAGGCATAACCCAAGTACTTGTCCCATAATCACAGACTTTGATAATAATTTGATGCTCTGATGCAAACTATTTGCCAGGACCATGATTGACCTTGCACGAATCTAAAGTTCTAAAGCTGTTACTTAGATCTTGAACCTTAACTTTGAAAGTCCTTGAGGCTATACAACTTTGAACAGCAAGCTGTGCCTGCACACACACTCTGCATTACTCAGGTCATGGTAGTTTGACCATTTGCTAAAATGTTTTCATATGCAACAGGTGCCACAGTCTAGGTGTTTGGCAGGCTGCATGAACAAATCTAAAAAATTGAACTGGCTCTTTGGTTTTAGTGCTGGGGGATAAATGACCCCAGTTATGAGCTCTACAAAAATATCTTAATTCAATGAATTAAAAAAATTAGTGGTCAATAATGGTCGATTAAAAGGTGGTCAATTGATTGCCCCATCCCAAGGGCCAACTGTGCTGATTTCATCAAGCCAGACCTCTAACCACCCAACAGCCCTGACTGGAATCTGATCAATTACTTTGCTTGGGGCAGCCTGCAGGAGATGGTTTATAGAGACATAAACATCAGGGATGTCCATCACCTGAAGGAGTGGATAGCAACATGCTGAGAGTAGCCAAGCCAGTAATCCATTGCTGCAGCTATCACCTGATGGTGAATAAGACTAACAGCACTTGTGGGAGCATATAGTGGACACATTGAACCGTACTAGAACCAGTAAATTTCCACCAGACCTTGCCAACATGCATAGAATGGTGAAGTTTGCCTGGCACAGTTAAGGTGAGTAGTGGCAACATAATTTTTGCTTGGTGTATACATGAGCTCCTGAATTTCTGAAACTGTTTTTTTTTTTTCAAGATTTTTCAAATGTAAGTACACCATTTTGAAGTTTATTTCTTTCAAATGCCACATACTGCACCTAAATATAATGGTCATGAAGGACTGACTGACTGACACTAATTTTAAACATGTTCTAGAGGCAATAGAAAGATAAAACTTGGTACATGAATAGTTGTTAGGGTACTAAATTAAGAAAAACTCCTACTTTGGAGGTAAATCCTGTGGAGATTTTTTTTAGGACCTAAATCACTGGAAGACTATCTACTGAGAAACACTGGAGTTTCTAATGACAGTGTGAAGTCTGGTTAGTTTCTGTGTCTGCTTTGTAAGTTGGTATTAATCAATAACAAAACTGAAATAGGTAATGAAAGAAGTGTTCTTCACTCTCCATCCAACACAAAGTTATTTGTTCTGTCACAGGGTTTAGCCTAAAAGTACAAGCAATTTACTAGGTAAGAATATTGTTTCTTCAAACACTGGAAACAGTAACAACAGTGTCTAAAAGGTAAATGACAAAAGATGAGGACTCATGAATCAAAGAGAATCCAAGGCTTGATTTCTTGCTCATATAATTTAAGGGCATTTTAATCATCTGCAATATGTCTTACATGTTAGGTCACCAGCTACACTGTACATCATCCCCAAGAGTCTTTATCTCTAATATGATACATCTACTTTACTGTTAATCAATCAAGCATCTGATTCTCCATCTCTAGGAAGCTTGAACTCATTTACAGGACACAATGCCTTTCACCAGGTATTAATACAGACTTGGTTTACATGGTGAACTCTAATGATAGACATGCAAATGTGCATATCAAAAAGGAGCTTACTAATAGTGGTAGTACAACTGTCCAATCTTGGAGGCTATCTCTCCTATCTGCCACCTCTTCAATCCATACTTGGCATCAAGTATTTGCCTGTAGGAGAAAGAGGAAAATATGAGAATAAATCCTCCCAAAATACAGTAGTTGAACCACTTAAGAGTTTTTTTTAATGTAATAATATGTACCTTGTTCCTGCATGCCAATCATTTCTGACTTAATATTATGCACCTTGTTCCTGCACACCATTTGTTCCCAAAATAGATGCATTAATGTTGCAAAGAACCAATTAAAAATACACAGATCCTATGGTCATTCCTGCTTCCTGGAATAACAGATGAACCCAGGAGTAAATTCCTAGATTTTTTTTATACATTACAGGAATCTCTGTTATTCAGGTTGAGGAAAATAATGATCACCAGGTCCACTCGCTCACAATTTCATGCTCAAAATATACCACTTCTTAGGCTCCTGTGTAATAACATTCAGGAAGTTTTTTCCTTGAAGCTCCCTCCTAGGACTCAAGAAACTATGTAACAGAATACTATGATAAGCAATATTCTTGTCTTTTGAAAAATCATTATGATCCAAGCTTCCAATACAAGGAAGAGTTCTTTCCACAATGCTAAGTCTAACCCTTTTTCTTCCAATTTCAACTTGAATTTGGTTGCCAACAATTCCAAGATGTTCAAATTTCCCATGAAACTTTCCAGAGCCAATAGATCATGGGATCATGGGGAAGAAATAAATCTGGTTTATACATGCAGGGTTGCTGGATCAGTAACTTTTTGCACTTGGAGACCCTGGAAGTGTTAAGTTAAAACATCCTCCCAGACAGCCTGAAAACTGGCAACATAAACTTTTACATTCTGCAGATGAAAAAAGTACCTCCTATGCTTTGTGCCTACAGGAGTGAATTCTAATTTTCCAAATTCTAGACAAGAAATAATACCAGCAGTGCATAGCACACTATCTCAATAGCAGCAGCAAATAACAAAAGATGTGCTCATGCATATTGGAAAGTAAATACTACTACTCTTTCCTGACTTAATGCAATTTTTAGTTTGAAGGCAAAAATCATAGTTGTATAGAGGTGCATTCAGCATGCAAGAATAACCACTTTTAATTTTGTATTTTTTCATTGAAGAATTTTGTATGGCTTGCATAGCAAAAACCATGAATAAAGTAAAGATTAAATTTTACTCTATTATTAAAGCATTTTTCAAAGTGCTGTCTTTTTGCTATGACACATGCTGACAGTCAAGTCAACAACCTTTCCATCATCCCAAGTTGATCTCAAAGGATGCTCACATCATAGGTATTAACGTATATGAAATTTTTATTATTTTACCTCTCACCTTACAAAAATTTTTTGTATTTCCCTGAAATAATTGCATTTGCTCAAGGAGTTTCATTTATTCTCCAAGTCACATGAGCACACTCTCATTAGTTTGGGTGTAGGAATCAAATGAAAAAGGATCAACTTTCTTTGGGGCCACTCAGTAAAATAAAAATATGGCTCCAGCTCACAAAATTCATTCTAACTCAATCTTTCAATAAGCAAAACAAGAACAGAATCATGCTCATGATCAATGAAAAACAGGAAACTTTATTTGGATGGTCTCTGCAAGAAAATGTTCTTCACAATAGATGTAAGAGAGTAACAATCATTTCCACTCTGATTTAGAGCAACTGCAATGTCTCGACACTCTTCTGATCTTGCTCTCTTGCATGTCAAATATGAGAGGACATATTTATTTTCTGTGAGATCTATGAGATCTCGGCAGATGGAAACTTTTGACTCAGCTTGAAAGTGGGCTTAAGGTGTGCAAGTATAAATCAAAGATATTTTCAAAAGTAGTAGAAAAGACTTTAAGGGTTTTCTAGTTTTAAAATACTTAATAAATGTTGCTTCAAATAATCACTTATGAAACTTAAAAGTCTCACCTATGCTGCTGCTGAAACTTCCAAAGTTTGGTATACACATCAAATGTTCTTCCGAAATAAGCTTGCCACTGCTTGTGTCCATACTGTGGGAGATCTCTGCAATGAAATAGCAATATCTACAGTGAAGAATTAAAAAAACTAAGACTTAGGATTTCCACAAATTAGAAGCAAGATATCAAGTTATATGGGAGGGTGATGCATGCATCAAATTGATGGAAGCTAAGCTTGCATCCCAATATGCCTCAAGCAATAAAATAATCCAAAAACTTGTTGAAATTGCCTTCAGAGATTTCATCTCGGCACTGCCTCTCACAGTTAGACTCTCAACAACAGCTCTACAGTGAAGGGCTTGAGTGGAAGAGAAAAGGAACCAGGTCCTTTCCATTACACCACCCTCTTCTTCCATTTTAAAGGCATTTGACAAGTTTTCTTCATATTGCCTCATTCCATGACCTTGAAACTTTGCTCAAATTTTCTACACATATTTAGGAGTTCTCAAACCATGTTTCATCTATAAAATCCTTCTAGGTGAGCATTTTGGATTATTATTATGACCCTATAGCTGTTATTGAATTTGGAGTATTTTGCAAGTTTTCTTCATGAATATTCATCCCACACCTTTGAAACTCTAATCAATTTCATGGTACAGTAGTATAAGCTTGTGTACCAAATTTCATATAGATCACACAACTTTTTGGCAACAAATGTATGCAAACTATTGTGACAGAATAGCTGAATGATTGACACTAATTCTGAACATATTCTAGGTATGATAGAAAATTGAAACTTCCTATGCACAGGAAGCAATTGGGTTGCTGAGTTCAGGAAAAATCATACTTTTGAAGTACATCCCCCAAGGACACTTCTTTAGGAGGGGGAGGGGGGGAAGGAAACCATTTCCATTTTCATTTCAAATGTAGAATGCAAAAATATGGTATCCATGTAGCTGTACAGCATTAAGTCCAGGAAAATTCTAATTTTAAGGTGTATCCATTGAGGTACACTTTCTTGTCTGTCTGTGTATAGGGTGTCTCAGATAAAAGCAATTCCCCTTCCTTATCACATAGAAAAAATGAGGTTTATTGATTTCATATGAGCAATAACTTGCTCATGTGCAGGTGCAAATTTAATTTCACAATCTTGGATAGCAGAAAAGCTCAACAGTCCAGAAATTTTTGTTAAGACAAATTGGATTTGGAACCCCTATGGATGTGAAAGTGAAATAGGAAAGGGGGGCATCAGTCTTTCTCAATAGTCCAAAGGCATAATTGTGGCATCAGCTGAAAAGAAGAAAAGTATCCATTCTTAGGTGTCTCTGCCGAAAAGAGAAAGGGGAAAGAAGTGCAATCATGCTCCTGTTCATTGGGAACTTCAGAACCAGGAATTCAAACATTTTAATGTCATCAAAAAGCCCATGGCTTCAGTCCTAAACTTGGAAGAAAGACTGTGACTTTGCAACTTCTACTCAAACTCAGCCATTCTGATAGTTTGGATGGGGCACAGTCCAACTGAAAAGTTCATCTAATGAGGCAAGATAAATGAAATTCTCCTTGTCCCATTCAGACAAGAAATTGAGTTGCTGCTCGAGTGTGATCAATGAATCTCTTTTTTTCACTGTGATGCGGTATTGGAAGGGAGAAAATTCTTCATCAGAACAGAAATTGAATAAGAATTCTAAATATATATTGTTTTCCTTCTCATCCTAATAGTTTTTCAGGAAATGCATCAGGATGCATCTATCTGAAACACCATGTATTCCAAAAAATTTTCACCCAAGTGAAATGGGCAAATAAAAACATATGAAGCATTGTTCTAGGAATGTTGATTTCAAGAAAAAACCTACAATTGGGTATAACACTCTTGCACCCCTTTTCTTTGGGAGGGGATCCTATCACTTAACACTGGAATTGAAAAAACTGTTCTTATAAAAGGTGTGTGTATTATGAAGAAAATAAACTGTTATAAAAGGTACTGTATGAAATAAATATTCTATGGCTTGTTCAATGTTGCCAATCTCAAGTTGGCAGCAACATCACATAACTGAAAATAGCTTGACATAATAATGAAAAATGCCTAAAAGTCATGGAATTTCACTGCTTTAGAAGGAACGAGCACCAAAGGTGCATGTTTCAAATGCATAAATCAGTTTACTTATATCATTGACCATTGAAGACATTACTATTTGTTAGTCAATATTAGTGAGACATCACTAGTCAATATTATTCTTAGATCAAATTTATTACAGTAACATTCATTCATATGGATGATCTGCAGTCCTGACAGTGACCAAGAAAATCAAGATTATGTTAGATAATTGAATTCAATGCACAAATAAACAAATTTAGCAAAGATCCTCACCTGAGTCCATTGAAGAGCTGCTTGGATTTTTCTAATAAATGACAGAACTCATTCACCACTTTCCGTTCCCCATCATCCATATCACCCATTATCATGGTAGTATTTTTCAATACAGAGTGCATTTAAAGTCAGAGAATGATGCTTGTAGAGGGTGACATGAGGACTGCAAAAGAAACAAGTAATGAGAGTGCAAGTACAATAGGAGGTGAATCTTCCTTTGCTATGAGAGCTGAAATTTATTTTCCAGTGAAAAGAGTTGACACTTCTTTTTCCATATGGCCTATCATCCCAAGGGAGTCTTATTGTATGTCATTCATTCATTATGTCTGAGGAATTCATATGCAAAAGAGCAAAGGCAACTCAAAGATTCCTTACATAGAGACAGAAAGCAAAAAGAGAAAGAAATGAACTTTTATGAAAGGAAATACATGGAAGCATATATGCCTAACTCATTGCAATCTGTTGAAAATCATCTAATACATTGCAGAATGTGAAAATGAGTCCTATTATCAGCCATTAATACTGGAACAAACATACCAAAAATGTAGTGAACAAAAGAAAATATCCACATCTACTAACCTGCTTGAAACAATTCTCTGACTCCATCAATTTCCTCTACAGTGAAGGAATAAATATAACCCATGGGAAGTCACACTCATGAGCTAATAATTTCCCTGCAGAACACAAATTCACATGATACTGTATGTTATAGAAAATACAGAAAATCACAGCAAATGGTGCATCCAAAAGATAGAAAACAATTCCAGGTATTCTGGCTTTTTCACAGAAACCTTTGGATATGTTACTTAAAATGGTTAACAATATGAGCTTCTAATTTCATTGAAGACACCTGGATAGCATTAAAAGACAATCCATTTTCACAAATCATAAATTTTATAATCCTTCCAAGGACTGTGCAATGATTCCAAAACGAATAGCCAATTTTCAACTCCAGTGGGACACTTCCAGCTGGACACTTGTAATGGATGGCACATCATTCAAGTGTGAAATCAGAAGTCAGGCAGATTCATTGGTAATACAGCTCCAGATTCATTCCATCATGGATTTCGTCTGTCATCTTTTGAAATGAAGGAAATATTGTTGTGAATAATATACAAGCTTATATTTCCAGAAGCTTCTTAAGATCATTCAGCAGATAAAACATGGCAGAAAACCAATATAAGTAATCAATACACTTTGAAACCAGTGAAGGGCACCCCTGAATTGAATCCCTAACCTGAATCCCAAATCATGCATGGCATGAATCTTAATGTTGACTCTTGGAATCAGTCAAAAGCTTTTATGGCTTGAATCGAATGTAAATCCAACCATATGAATCAAGATTCAGGTCTTTTAATGCAATCCAGAAACTCAATTAAAAGTGGATGCGACTAAATTCTCATCTAATTCCATTTCTCCTACATATGTTCAGCAAAATAAAAATAATTAAGTTTTTCCACTTACTGCTGTGATTTTAAAGATAAGAAATGTCATATATCACTCAAGCTCAATAATCAGATGAAAAATATCTTACAAGATTTTGACCAAATTCAAATCATTCCCAGAAAATCCCAATTCTTTCTAATGACAGACTCAAGTTAGACCAGAAGATCATGATTTCTTGCTTTTTTTTTCCCACATGGGTCTTCTGTGTCATATGCTCCTCCTAAAACACTAATCAAGATTTCCAGTTAGTCTACTGGATCCTTTCCTTTTCCCCCTTATCATTCCAAGTTACTAAGGCTGCCAAGTCAATTAGATTGAATGCACCAATGCACAGAGATGAAAAAATTAAAGTTTAAACCATCCAGGATGAATGGGATACATTTTCCTGAACTGCTCATACTCATTAAAGAGAAAGTGAAGCCTAAGAGTCTTCATGTTCTCAGTTGGAAGAACAAGCAATGTGGGAAAATTATTTAATTTTGTGACACCTGTGATGATACTTTGCTTGCTACTCCATACTTTAAAGTTTCACACAATGGCAATTTTATATGGAATTTGTGTGACTTATTCCAGGAGCCAGTGAGAATTCAGCATCTGTCAAAATAGCCAATAACATCAAATGTTGCTCCCTGACTTCTGCATTGCATGATGCATATCATATCAGGAATGTCAAACACCCACATACTCTGTTCAATAAGTCACACAACATGATTGATCAGTTACCATCCATTATCCAAAACATGATATGCTTTATATTATGAGCAGTCCTTTGTATTCATGGGAAAACCTTATTGCAGAAGAGTGTAAGTTCTATATTTTCAGGATTATCACTTGCTTGAGGATTTTTTGCTTTGACATAGCTCACAATTTTCAATACCTTAAACTTGCAAGCATAATTAAGTCATCTATATTGGTTTCTCATTTTCATGCTGGGCCAAGCATTGGAGCTAGGAGGAGCTATCCCTGCTAATGAAGGTAACAGGACTTTCTCCTGATATCATCAGCATACAAAGTAGTATAGTCTCCAGTTCAAACACTTCCTTATCTCCCTATTTGTTCGTTCCCAAAACTTCCTTGTGTGCTAGAAGACACAAAGGGCCTTTGAAAGATTCCTTACTATAAAACATAACAACTGAAATGTCTCTTTTTCAGCTGGCAGTTTGTTCATGAAAAAGTATCATGATTGAGATATCATGTGCTAATTCCAGAATAGCTGATCATGTCAAGCTTTGTTTTAGCCCTAGGCCTAATAGATGAAAAATAATGGCTGTTGGAAAAATTCCTGAAGTCAGTACTTCAAAGTCAGGAGACACAAAATTCCTTAAAAGTAAGCATTTTGGACCCCAATTTACCCAAACCTCTTCATAGATAATTAATCTTCTGGAGACTTTATGCAACAACACACATTTTTTTATCTCTCAGCCCTAATCCAAAAATGGCTGGCTTCTCAGACATTTAAGTAAAATGCAGTTTCATTGGATTCCCTACACAGGAAAGGATACAATCTCCAAGTGTGATGTGATCTTTGAAGATCGTGTACCACTTCTTCAGGACAATCTTGTCCCAGCGTGTTCCAGTTTGAGCAGCAATAAGCTTCTTCAGGTCACCAATAGTGTCATCTGAATTGCATTTCACACGGACTTTCTTACCAAGACGATCGTTGCAAGTAATCTCTATCATCCTTGATGCCACCACTATTTCATTTTACTAATATTTCCCATAACCTAAGCAGGAAAAACAGACAGTGCAAGTGAATAAGAGAAAATACATTTTAATCAAGTATCTTATACAAGTTTATGATATGCTACACCATCAGTCTATCCTGAGAGTCTAGAACATAGTAAGACATATACTACCCAGCCAAATATGAAGGTCTCCCCATGAAGACACAGTATGTGGCCAATGTCCTGTCAAAATAGTGTCAGGTACTCCTTGACAAGCAGAGGGTTATCAGCATGTCCAGTCTTGTCATATGTGTTTGAGTAAATACTAGAGATGAACCGATACATCAGTTGCCAATATAAATCAGCCAATATGGGCATATCAGCAACTATTCACATTGGTTCATTCAAACCTTAAGATTTTTGCCAATATCAGAAGTAGAGTTCTGTTCAATCTTCAGTGAAAGAAAATATGACTGGGACTATCTTTTCTGGGCTCATATGGAAACCCTGAGACGTGTGATATAGCCAATATGGCATCATTTGAGAGGTGAGGAATTGCAGGCCTTTTGCTCTGCCTGTTCCTGGTCTGGCAGATGGAGGCAGACCTTGGCACTAAGGCTTAGGTTTGGCCTATGATTTGCCGCATAACTTTGTAGTGAGTTCATCAAGGAGAATATGAAATAAAATCAAGCTGTCCAGTTGAATCTTCAATATGTTTTTTTTTTTTCTGAAATATCAGCCAATATCTTATCAGCTATCAGCTACATATATTAGCCAAAATAGAAATCAGTAAAATCCAATATTGGTTGATCTCTAGTAGATACCAAAGACAAGCCCAGAAGTATTAGACTAGTTTGGCTGGACTTTCCTGGCAAATGGCACCCAACTACCATACCTCACTATAATGCAATGACTTTCCATCATGCCAGCACAATGCTAACTAATTTATTTTTCAGACCATGAACAAGCCTCACATACCTTCTGCCATACAATCACATTGTTATTGAAACTCAGAGTGATGTTAAACCATTTCAAACATGATTTTCATGAGTAGGGTTTGACTTTAGACAGTGTAGAACATTTGTTCTCCATTAGTCTGGACTTGTGTCATACACCCGAATGCCAAGGTATCCAGTCTATTGTTCTGTGTCTTAGTAAATTTTTTTGCCAGGAGACAGATCTACTTACTTTGGGTTGCACCATGAATAAGAAAATAAATGGGAGGCACAAGGTAGCAAATCATAGCCAGAATCAATTTGTCAATGAGACTGCTACCACAGCCTTAATGACAGGTGCAAGTAAAGATCTTATCAGCCATCTTATTATGATTTATAAACTTCATTTTGCTGCAATACGCATACCAGAGAGAACTCAAAACTCTTTTGGAGACAAATTGCATCTCTTTGAACTGTTACTAAAGCTAAACCAACTACCTATGGCATGTGTGCCTGCTCAAATGGAGAGAAGCTGCAGGCACTAAACACCCAGTTTGCAAGTGTCTTCAAACTCAATGACCAGCATGAGGCTATACCACTTGCTCTCACAACTAGTCATTTAATGAAGTGACCCCTTGTTTTCCAATGAGAGAAAAATTTTTCAAAGGGCCTCAGCATCAAAAAACACTCCTGGTCCTGATTGTGTTATACCACATTATCAAGCAGCAACCCCAAGTCCATAACCCCCTTCATGACTGTCTTGTTCAACATTTCCTTTGATGCCAGGCAGTTACCTTCTAGACATGGGCCACCAAACAGGCATCCCAGCCCTTGGCTTTGCCAAGATATTTCATTCAGTTCCCCATCAGACTAATATCTAAGCTGAGAACAAATGGTGTAAGCTCAATCATGGCATGGATGAGAGATTTCTTGTTAGAATGAAAATTGAGAGTAGCAGTGAATGGAGCTACCTCTGACTGAAAGAAAGTAAAGTCAAGTGTCTCACAAGAATCAGTCCTTGGACTTCTTTTTTCATCAATGGTATCTCAGTTGGAATTAGCTCCCAGATCTGGCTGTCAGCAGATGACCACATCATAAATCAGGAAATTCATAGCCATAATGATCATGACAGACTCATTAGGACCTAAATCTACTGTAGCAGTGGTCCACAAAATGGCACCTCAAGTTTAAACTGAGTAAATGCAGCAGTCTTAGAATATTCAAAGACAGAAATCCAATCCATGGAGCCCACATTAAAGACAACTCTCCTATTAATTCTGTAGACTCCATAAAATACCTAAGTCTAACAATCAACAGGGACTTTGATTGTGGAAAAAATAGTAACAAAATAATCTGAAAAGCAAAATGGTGAGCCTACAAAGACTTGAATCAAACAGAACCTCACTTGAAGCCAAGGCAGCATTGTACCTAACTCTAATGCATTCTATCCTAAGGCATGCTACTGACATGTATGACCCACATGAAATAGCAGAGTTGTAATAGAAAAGCTTTGTAAAAGAGCAGCAAGGCTCATCATATCAAATTATAACCAGTCAGTGCTCAAACTCACTGGTGAGAACACTTGACTAGGATATGCTTGAGGAATGATACACGAATGCTCAAATACGTATCTTCTATGTACGTAATTGAGGTTGAATTTCAGGGATTGCTTAGAACAGTAGTTCTCAAACCAGGAGAGTGTGACCCCTTGGGGGGGGGGGGGGGGGGGGGGGGGGGGTTCAGCTTAGATATTAGTCTGATGGGGAACTGAATGAAATATCTTGGCAAAGCCAAGGGCTGGGATGCCTGTTTGGTGGCCCATGTCTAGAAGGTAACTGCCTGGCATCAAAATGTGCAATTTCCAGAACTGTGTCTTATAGGGATTATATTACTTTTATTCTTACAGAAATATGTGCACATTCCTTCAAGGCTTTCTGGCACTTCTCTAGGGGTACAAAACTAAATTAAAGCAATCCCCACAGGGGGAGAAACAGAATTGAATTTCAAAGCCTATGGCTTTGAAATTCAATTCTGTTTCTATGAGTATTCATTTTCATCAGTGATCTCCCATGATCTGAATCAAGTCAACATATGGATCATGGAACTCTTTGGGCTGCAAATTGAATGCTCATTGTAATGATGGTACACTGGTTTTCTCTAAATACTAAGAAAAATACTCTAAGATGCAGAAGAGCTAGGTTCCTCAGGCAGAGCAAAATGTCTGAAGACTAGAAAATACAATGAGAACCTCGTCCTCATCCACCTATTCTGTTGAAATCCCTGCCAAACTTTGGCAGGAGTTACCACTAGGAATCTGTCAGATCTTTGAGATTCTTCTCCCAAATCCATCACCTCACAAGGGTGAACATCAGTCATTTGGACATTGAAAAAGAGCTTCGCACTGTTATTACTACAGTCCAATTCAAATTTTATCTTTTTTTTTGGTCCAGAATCATGCAGGCATCACTCTCACTAAATCTGGTGTGTGATCATCCAATTCCTGGCTTTGACCTGGTCCTTTTAATTTTGCCATCCTAAATCTTATATTTTCCTCTTCTACGTATGAAGTAAGTTCCATTTCCTGATAAGTCTCTCAGAAGGAAAGGGGGCACAATACCAAACCAGGATTACTAGATAGCAAAAACAAAAGTTTCATAATCAGTCTCAAAGCAGAATCAGCATAGGCTTTCTGACTGTTGCCCTGAATCACATTCCTGGAAGAAAAGTTCTGTATCAATGCAGTTTATTTACTATAACGGAAGTGGACTGGGATAACCTCTTACCCATAGTGAAGGTCAGAAACATTAACACCTGCCAAATATTAAAAGTGTGCCCATTCCTACACTGAGACAAAAAATTAAAAGCCAACCAGTCCCTAATCACTTTCTGGGAACCTTTGCAACCATGAAACCTGGAGAGGTGATTGTGAGATTCATTTGGTCTGTTGTGATACAGGAAATGCCCAGACCCACCTCATTGATGGCAAGGAAGCAGTGAAGCCCTGAAAACACACGCGAAAATTTCCTAGCCCAACTTCCTTGTCATGATTAAAAATAAATAAATAATCAATTAATAAAACTTGCTCAAAACCTTAAAAAATAACACGCAAAATAACGCATCTAGCATACGGCTGGGCAGGGCCTCTCCGAATTGCATTCACCGACCTCAAATCGACACACCCCGGTCGATAGAGCAAAGGAGGCCGCCATTTTCAACTGGTTCTTAGCAGTGCTGTCGACGTAAAGTCCATTGCCATCTGTTATTCTTGGCAGTTTGGGTGCTTCATTATTTTCATTTACGAAATTTAAAAGGCCGAAGAAATACGATCACGTATCATTGCTGTCACAAATAGATGGTATGGAGACATATGTTTGAAAATTTTCTTGCATAACCGTTTGTCATTGTAACATGGAACACCTTCCGCCCTTCCAACTTCCCATCGATGACTTCGGATTGACGACGTGTATTTTCGAGTTAAATGCGCACGCCTCTGCGACCATTCATATTATAAATCCTACTTAGTCAACTGAACAACTATGAAGTCATATCGTGCCCTTTCCGCTATATGCTTGCTGCTGGTTTTCCCTGCAACAATTACAACTCTAGGAAGCCTACTCCATTCAAGATTTTTGGACCTGTGAAACTGAAACTGGAAATTCTCTGGGATGTCAAGGCCTTCTCAAAGGTGAGAAGCGTTCATTCCATGGGCGAAGCTCTGAAACCCCAAAAACTTCAGACCGTGAACATGCGGTGGAGGATATCATGAAGGTGGTTCAAGAGATACTGTACTTGAATTTCCTTGTACTGTGAAACAAATAAGACATGACAGATCCACGAAACTTTGCCTCGTTCTCTGCGTAACCTCCATCTATATAACTATGCATTTGTCCTGCGCTTGGCCACTGCTGCTGAAGCACTGGAGGTAAATAACTAAATAAATCCAGTGGTGTATTATATTATACAGTAGTGTATTTGGGAGTATACAGCGTATGGTTAAATGAAGATTTCCAAGGGTATCATATTATCTGCTTTAGAGAATAGACTGGGCATTAGTGACAGATCGGGGCAAAGTGGAATGTTACCTTTAATAACTGATCAGAGCCTGCTACTTGTCGAAATAAGAATTTACTATTTCTTCTAGCACGAATCAAAGAAGGCAAGGCAGCGTAGCTGCGGGCACTTCGGACAGTAGGCTTGTGCATTTGGATTACGACATTGCATTGGCAAAAGTTTCGCGCATTTATCATGTCCTGCTGTTTCACAGCACAAGAAAGAGCAGGTTTCACTTGAACTGCCCCCGTATGACTCTACGGAATGGAGGCATCTACGACATATATTCTACAGTCTTCTTGAGGGTCTCAGCACGCAGAACACGGTAGGCGTTTCAGTCGTCGTTCTCCACGTCCATTCGAATATTCGCAAGAATTTCTGGTTAGAAATTCCCCTTAGTTATAGTGAACTGGTTGGCATCCCTCTTTTACCTCGCCTATTAAGAGGAAAATTGGGATAACGAAGCTGTTCATTATTTGCATTTATTTTGTATGTACTCAGGGTCAGCTTTAACGAGTAGGCAAAGTAGGCAAGATTTAGGGGCAGCAAAAAGGAGGAGGGAGCATTTTTTAAATGACTTTTAAAATTGACCTCGACTTATTTATTTATTATCGCCCAATTTTGGGATTAATATTGCCGGTATGTTATCATTCAGCTTGAAAGCTAGAATTGACTCCATGCAATCTTCATTTCACTATAAGTTCTGGGTTATGTGATGTTGATTTGATAGCAATATACACCTGTCTAAATTCTGGCTTTCACTTTTTTAATAGTCTCAGTTAATGAGAGGTACTGCTACGGTGCTACTACAACTGACAAGCGAGAAATGCCATTTTTTCATGTGATTAAGAGAAGGTTCTCTCTCTCGATCATCACTCGTTGACAGGTCAGCGAACTGTTGCTACAGGAATGAGCAGATGGTTGCAGTCGGGCTCTTTGGCCTCTGGTCTCGAGGGAACATTTGTCAGTAGTGAGCATGAGGGTGGGGCGAACATCATGCTCTGCACGCATTGTATGGATAAATGGAAGCACGTGGAGTTGAAATGATGAGTTGCAGATGCCTTGCCAGACGTTCCCCAATTCGCGAGTAGGGAGACGACGACGCCGTGCAAAACATGATACTTGAACTGAAACTTTTCCCATCATTCCCTAGAGCTAGGTGTCCTGCTATATATTACA
This sequence comes from Darwinula stevensoni, assembly GCA_905338385.1. Classification (NCBI taxonomy): domain Eukaryota; kingdom Metazoa; phylum Arthropoda; class Ostracoda; order Podocopida; family Darwinulidae; genus Darwinula; species Darwinula stevensoni. The sequence continues at coordinate 28,756 of CAJPEV010000583.1, read as the reverse complement.
TTCAAGTGTGCATAGAGTGGAGGTGAAGTGTACGAATGAAATGGCTGTGTTTTCCATCAATAGAGATAGAACTGCAAGATGACGGTTTCCCCCTTCTTTCCAATTGCAGAATACATCAAGGACGATGCACGTTTCATGCGGTGATATTACGCCGCAGCTCCGATGTATGCACGGTGCAAGGACCTCCTTAAAATTTGTTGGCATTCCCTCATGGAGAACCTAACACACGCCATACAGACGACGCTCTCGGTTTTTCATGACAGTTCTCCCCATCCCTCCCCCTCCCCCCCTCCTTATTGGCTCCCGTTTAATGAGCATTCGCGAGTCACACTTCTTCCGTCCTTGCGCCGCACGTTCCTTCCGCTTGTATTTCAGGGGTACAACTAGCTTTCGCCTCTTTTCGTGGGTGTCCAATATTTTTCACCGTCTTTTTCGTTCATTTTACTTTTGGAAGAAAAGTTTTTTTAAAAAAAATTTGCGCATTGGGAATGTTGGAAAATACTTGGCTCCAAAACTAGTCGATTGATCGCGTCTTCTTTCCCTCCCTCTTCTCCCCTCTCCCTCTCTCCTCGAGATCACTTCCTCTCCGTTCCTGTTCATGCTGCATCCACAGCGCAAGCGCATCCGGGGATTCCTGGCCGTATGGCAGGCCTTCCCTATTTTTGGCCCATGTTCTTCACAAGGAACGTTGCAAACCAGGAACGTGGGGTGGTTGAAGCCAAGCCTCTTTGAAGTTACCGTGCCCGTTTATCTTATCGAGTCACACATTGCATATCCCCTGAGCACGAGGAAATCGCAAGCAAACCAGTGAAAAGTGATTTTCGCGCAGTGGGATTTAAGAGGAACGGCGACGAAGCCCAGCTACCTCCATCGTTCGAATCTCATCCTTGGGTGCGATGCGATTCCACATTCTTCCCATACCTCTTCGCACTGCTCGTGTCCGCTGATGTGTGCTTATGCGTGATGTGCGTGTACCCCACTTGTGAAACTCTGTACACTGTGCGGTAGATGAGTAAGACGAAATCCCCTTCCAGCTCCAACACAGCTTTAGTTTCATGTGCCTAGGGTGACACATCAATCCATAATGACTGCGAAGAGAGCAGCCCCTCAGCTGTCTAGTGTCTCCGCCTCACTTGACACTGTCTAGAACTCCATAGCTCTAGTGCCGTATATACTGTAGGTGCAAAAACATTCCCGTTCGCGCTTCTTTTTCTTCGCAGTTGATCCTGCCCTCATGTCCGCACCGTGTGCTTTCACCTGTGAATGAACCGTGATGGAAATGTCTTTTTTTGGGGCTTCCTCGAGATCACCCTTATCTCCTCGAAGTCCACCGTCAGGGTCAAGCGATGGTCCTGCTTTCAGGTGAGGAATCATTTTGTTTTCCAAAGATTAAAAGGCTTCGGCGGCGAAGAAGATAAAGGTGGTTCCTGATTTATACTGGTAGCAGCTGTTAGCTGATAGCAGCTCCGAACCTGATATTATTTCCCCCTCTCAAATCCTATTCGAAGAGTCAAGGAGAGCTGACTTTCACATCCAGCATCTGTTGCGTTTACCACGTCTGGCTTCAGACGTAATTAAACAAAATAATCAATTTACTTATTTTTAAATCCCAGTAGGCTTAATTAAGAATACATTTATCTTTGAACGAGGGTCTGCAGATGAAGTCTCATTTATTTTTCCATGGCTTTCCATGAATTACACTCTTTCAAAATCAGGGTTTGTAAATATGCCAGATGGACTGCTGACAGATATCCACTGCCGGGATTGTATATCATCCGGAACTAACTTCATACTTGAGCCTGAGGGACTGGTGGTTAGGTACTAAAACATATTTTTTTAAATTGTGTTCAGCTGTGTTGATCTTAGGAGGTAGGAATGAAAAGTTGCCCGAAAAACACGTGAGAAGTAATATTAATTAATTTCATCCATAAAGAATTGGAATTAGAAATACAGTATTTAAGCATTTTCAAGTGGGATTTCGGACAACACTGAGAATATGTTTCCACATGTCGTTGTAAGTCGTTTGACCAACTTGAGATTCATCGTCATGCTTCACACATTTGTATGAGGATACGAATATTTTAAAAACTTTTCCCAGTTTTTTCTTTTCTTGAGATACGTCAAGAAAATCTCTCGTCAGAGCTTATCATAAGAGTAATTAAGGTTAGTAGGCCTACGGAAGGAAGGAAACCTCAAGCTGCAGTTACAAATTCCATTGCAGCTACTCAGGTTGCATGAATGCAAACAAGTGCATTGTTTCTCATGGAAATGCATTAATTCAGGAGAGTGCATTCAGCGAAATGCTTACAATTGGAATAGCATCCTAGCAACTGTGAAGCCAGAAGCACAAGAACCTATGCAAAATACAGAAAAAAGCAGCACTCGTTATCCAAGAGACACAGTAGAGGCGTTTCGACCTCTGGTCGTGTTGGGCCAGTGCTGGAGTTGTTGACTCTTTTCACCCAATGTTCATAAATGCTTCTGCCGATCGACGAACTTTGGAAGCCTTCAAAATATTTACTAACCAGACTTTATCTTTGGCAGCTCTGTTTTTTTTTTTACTTTCGGGCACTTTTGAGAACTAAATATTTTTCAACTTAAGTGCATCGATCCCTCTTCCGTCTGAAAGTGGCCTGGCATTCCAATGAATATTGAGGCGGTAAGTTTCGCGATACTGAGGATTGCATAATAAGCGAAAATTTTTCCCTCCTCCATCAGAGTGAGTAATAATATATATATATTTTCCCCCTTGTTAAGTCAACTTCAATTTTTATTAATCGCTTCTGGCACACTGCCTTTGAATTGAAGGACTTGGTGTATGATAGTTCTAAACCACATTTCCATAATTAACCCTTTCACGGTTACGTACTGAAATATCAGTCGCCACTCAGGGTGGTTTCAGAAAAACTGGACTGTGAAAGGGTTAAACATTTGAGTTATGACTGACGCCGTGCAAGTTAGGGACGTCATTTAGTTAACTGCAAAGGGGGAGGGAGCAGGATTTGGGGAAGGCGAAGGGTATGGGTATAGTATGCATTGTCGCAAAATTAGCCCCTCATTTGCACTCGGTAAAAGCTGTAGATAATGCTTGCTCACTATAAAAATTACGCCAACTGGACGCATTGAGAGTTTGAATTCTATCACGAGACTGCACTTTAGCTATAGTAACATTTCAATCCTTCCATTCCCAAAAGCAAGACACAGGATAGAGATGGCAGATAAATTGATTGTTTTATTATTATTTATTTTTTGGGGCCCTGTGGGCTCATTGACCCTGCGCGGCGAGTTGAAGGAAGCTGAGGAACGGATTAAGTTATTTTAGGACACGCATTCGAGTACATTCGATGCGAGTTGTCTTGTCATATCCTCAGGTAAGTCTTCATTAAAAAAACTATTATAATTTAAACCTGCAACCACTTGATACGAGGAGGTGGCGAACTTGATCATGCGACCTGAAATGAATTCGAAGGATTAGTGGAGGAATGGGAGAGTCGCGTAGTGAAGATGGAAGTAGGAATTAGCAGATTTGATGTGCTGTATTCCGATTGATCTTGTTTTACATTTTTTGTCCGAGTTGAGCCATCCAGTTCACTTGAGACACGGACTCCGAAGTAAATGTCATTGAAATAATAAAAAAATGCGAGTCACGTGCTCGTTGGAAGCAACGGTCGAATACGCTCGTTTCAAAGCTCGCAGCTGTAGAATAAGTGCCGCGCTCTGCTCCATTAGATAATGTTCAGAGAAACTTGATTATTGTTATCATTAACACAGGCAGCGCGTATTTTCTCCAGTCTGACAAAAGTGGACGTAATCTCCGAGTAGTTAGCAGTACCGTTAGATTTAAGCGTTAACTTTGTCTTGCCTAAGAGTAGGCCAGGAGTAAGCGTAGCCTACCCCTGGCCTATGGTCCCTAGGTTACCATGCTAAGCCAACCTGTGCTTGTAAGTTAGGCTAGCTGAAGTCGGACTTCCTGGCAGTAGCGTTTATTCAAAGGGGATTTTGGTTCTTGTTTCTTGCAGTACAAGCCCAAGTCTGCTACATGAAGTGACCTCTGGAGGCATACCTGGTGGTGGTGGTGGTTCTGGCCCATCCTGTAGGTTTGCCCATAGTATTTACTCATTAGCCTGTATTGTGGGGTAAGCATGGGCTAATTTAAGCCGAAGTAACACTCTTTTCTCTTGGGTTTGATAGGGGGGTTGGGATTTTACATTATTCAGAGTTTAATATCACAGTTGGATGCTTCATTGTCAGTTATTTGCTCTAAAAAATTTAGCCCCCATAGCTATTCATCTTGTAAATATAGATTCAGCTTGCCAATCAATTTATCCTAACATTAGGTTTGCATTCTGACCTTTTTGCTACCTCAGTTAACACATTGACCACCACCATTTTTTTATTCACATGACACAGAAATTTGAAAAGAGTAAACAAATTAATATATAATCTTTCACATTTTTTTTACTCAATCACAGAAATTCGAACAAATATGAAAGCAATTAGTAATATCCAGTACTCCATCATGCAATGTTATAATTCAGCAACTGTGTGGTATAGTTCAAAGCTTAGTACAAGGTGTCTTATACTTGGTGGTCAATGTGTGAAATATAGTCTTAGAGCTGTGGTTTTACAGTTGTCTTTCAGGATCTATAAGCCAGAGTTGGGAGTTTTTTCCCCCAATTAAACTCTGAAGGTTCATAGCTCTCAATTTGTGCAGTAGATTAGGCTAATATAGGAGGACATGTATTTTCTTAATGAACCACATGATTGAGTATAATATCAGGAACCTTCATTTTGATGTTATGAATGCAGTAATGTTCATAATTACATATGTAGCAGTAATTGCACAAGTTCTTTCCATTGTCTTTCATTCCTTAATTTTCATTCTCCTGTTGACCATCTTAATACCCCATAGACGTATTATGGTAGACAAATAATCATTTCATTGCCCCTACCGTTGAAATTTGTAGAAAATCTATTCTGTCAAAGTGTCAATTTTCTCAATTACATTATTGCATCATTCTTTGTCAGCTGATCTCAAAAACCCTGATATTTAATTATTTATTCTATCTGCTCCCCAGTTGCCATAGGAACCTATTGTATGTGTAACAACATAGATTTATGTTATCTGCATGATCTTGTGAAATGGAGAAGCTTTTCTGCAATATAGAGGTGGTAGCTGGTACATGTCTAAGATGCATTCCAAGGTTGTACCATCTGATTGCATAGTGGTGTCTGGTTACCAGCAGTATATCAACTGCCTACAGAAATCAGTAGAGTGGCAGGTCTGTGCCTGGGTCAGTGGTGAACATTTTAGGAGTATACTGGTTGAAAAGAGGAGGCTAATATCATTGTAGCTTTGTTCCATGCCATTGCTTTTGAAAGGGTAATCATTCATAAAGAATGAGTCAGGCTGTCATTTAGGAATTTTCATTATGTAAAACTTTATTCTGTGTAGACCTATTTCAAGAATCCATTGAAGCATGCTTGGTAAATTATAAAATTATTGATAGCTTTGACATCTAAGCATGGAGAATTTAATAGGGCTTTGCATGACATGTCATTATGGATGTAGGGCCAATACCTTTTGTCCTAGGGAACAATGCCCTTGAATGCCATATTGTCTTTCTTGTTTCATTTATATGGGCACACATGAGAATAGGCACACTAGTATGTACTTTTATGGTGAATATTTATAATCCTATGACATTGATAAGCTGTCCTGTTTCAAGCCAATCCAGCTCAAATTTGAAACCTATGGATACTTAAATGTATGCCCAAAAGATATGGGCTACAGAAGTACACAAGGTACAAAGTATGAAGGCAATATAGTTGCTGGTGTATCTTCATGAATGCCATAAAGGGTGATAACTTAAGTCTATTATAGTTATGATGAATGGGATTTTTGAAAGGCTGTCGTCATCAATTCACTTGAGTGAGGTCATGAATGTCATTCATGTGTCTTGTGTTCTCATTTGTCTCTAATCCTATGGATATGTATGACATAGTCTTGGCCACTTCTTAAGCAGATAGGATGTGAAAATATGATAACCATAATGATGTGGAAAGAATATTAAAAAATGTACCCTCTGGGTCTTGTTTGTACTTGCTCACAAGTGAATTTGGAAGGTTTTATTCTTTTTTTTAGGGAGGGGATGGGGAGGCAGAGAGTCTGTCCCAGAAATAATCCAATGTAATAAGTCAACAATAATTTTCCTCCTATCCCTTTGTAAAGGAATTGGGTTTCCTTGAATTCTAATTAGTATAACATTTGGTGGCAGGGTGGCTTTTAGTTTATTTTAATGGATGAGGAAGAATGCTTCAGTAGTGTGCTTGACTCTGACTTCTTGGAAAAGGGAATTCCAGTGGACCATTACTCCTGGAACTGGAAGGTGGTGTTCACAAACTAACATTCGCATTAATTGGGAATTGAAATGTCTTATTCAGCATTAAAAGATTAAACTTAATAGTTATCTTAATGATGAATTCAATGCTGACAGTCTTAACTATGCTAACAGTTGCCAGCTTGGTAGTCAAGCCCTGGAGACATGAAATTATTGGATGGATGATTTTCTTAACATTGGTTTTATTTGTGATAATGAGCACCAAAGACAGGAAAAGGCCAAAGTATATGGCAATGAGTTGCATGCATGGAAGATGGGGACAGGGTTTTTTCAAAACACACAATGTATATATACATATTATCTACCATATCCCTGTGCCCATTCAAACACTGGATTAGAAAGATGCCCAGTAAGAAGCTGTACATAGGAAAAATGTAAAAGAAAACATATTAGCATACTCTGCTAGAAAATGATCATGAAATATACACCATTCTGCTTCTCTGAAGATTATATTTTCATTTTGGAGCTTGCATAAAGAAATTGTCACATTTCCTCTCAGTATGCACATACTGAGAGGAAAAGGAGTTTGTATGTTGGTGGTCTTGTGCATCTTTAGGAGCTGCACTCCCATCATTTCTCAGCACTACAGTAGTGTATTCACTAGTGAACTGTTAGTCTGCTATGTTTCTGAGAATTTAATTCAGTAAGCTAGGCTTATCTCAAGTTGACAAAGTCCCAAGACAACAAATGTCTATAAATAAATACAGGTATAATGCAAAATTGCTAAGGGTCAAGGAGAAATTCATGTAGACACATTGGGCACTGCAGGACTTGGGTAAACACTTGAATTTGTATAGATCAGGGGTGTGCAACCTTTATCAGCAGTGGGCGACATGGAAATGTCTGACTCTTCATGTAGGCCATAGAATGCAAAAGAAAAGGCTCCCCGCTTTTGCCCTCAGGGCATATGAGTGCATAAGGTTTTCACTGGTTGGCCAATGATCCTTACCCCTGCCTCACCCCTAGGAAATTCTAATGCCCAAAATTAGCCTTTGGAAATGAGAACCTTCTTTCTGGAGATCTTATGTAGTGCCCCCAGGTGAGGAATAATTAGGGGAAGCATGCGGGAAGCAGGTCCATGGGCCACATGTGAGCTGTGGGTTGCACACCCCTGGTGTAGATGTTTAAAACATGTTGATGTTTAAAGTCCTTAAACCTGCACTGAAATTTTTCTTGAACTTTTCTGCTTCATTTTCATATACATCTCTTTCAGTTATATAAAAGATTTTATATCATAAAAACATAATCTCAGTGAGTTGTATCACTGCATTTGGGATATATGTACTTTAGACTGAGTAGATCAAGAAGCCTGTGATTGGGCCTTAGGCTGTTGGCCCTATTAGTGCCTTTAGTTGACTATGTTTATGTTTAACCCTAGGCCTATTCAATTTTTCAGCATTTGGTTTTGGGAAAAGCTCACCAATCAAAACCAGAGTGATGAAGGAATTCGACCAGCAACTCTCTGAACTCCGTAAGGAGAACTTCAATCTGAAGTTGAGGATATATTTTTTGGAAGAACGGCTTGGGAAGAGTGGAGTAGCAGGAGGAAATGGTGAAGACCTGCAGAAAGCAAACATTGAACTCAAGGTAGACCTATCCCTCAAATTTGGCCAAGAAGCTGCTTAGCTAGTTTCTTGAGGACTGATTTATCAATTCTGGACTACACTTGCACTACTTTACTTGGGATAAAGCTTATTTTAGACAATGCATCAGGATAGTCTAGGTTTAGTCCTTAATGTAGTAATTACCCCTGACTGTAGCAATGACAATTTGCAGTTCTAGATCATTGGCAAAGGCAAATTGTAATGAATTTTCAGAGAACTATTGCTGGAGCAGACTTTCTTGCTGAAGGCAGTATTGAGTTTTGTAATTATTAATATTGGTTTACTCTAGTACCCCTTTGGATCATTTCGTTGACATCTTGTTCAAGTAGGTTTTCTCAGTGTTATGATGATAGGATCTTTTTCTTCTTGTTTCACACTTCATGCTACTTACACTGAATACTGTAAACCATGCTTGACATAGTGTGACCTGCTTGGATAAGAAATTCAATTAGGCCTCCATGTAAAAGTACTTCCACATGGATTTAGATATTGTGATCTTAGGTCTGCTTAACATCCATTCATTTGCCCACTTTGCCCTTTCTCATAGGTGGAGACAGAGAATCTTCGCCGGGAATTGCAGAGAAAACAGTCCCTCTTGACTCAAGCATCAGGTGCCCTTGAGGCTCTTGAGAAGCAAAGAGAGCTCAATGCTCATGAGAGAAAACAAGAGGCTGAACGTTATGAAGCTCAAATCTTGGAATTGCAACAGGTATGATATAGTTTCCCCTTGTTGCATATTCAGGCTTGATCTGTTATAGGCCTGATTCTAACCTGTGTATATAGGGTGGTTTTAAAAAAAGTTCTACCATTTTCTATGGGAGAAACAGTTTCATTAATGCAGCAAAGAAAATTACATTGTATACTTGATCGATATTTGACAGTTACAAGGTGTTGAAATGCTTGTCAGCTTTTTTTCAGCACCCCCTCCTAAGTCTTGCAATGCCCATTTAGAGGTGAATTAAAGGTGCTTAGAGGTGGGTCATTTCACCTCAAGTGAGGTGATTACCTGTGCTCAGCCGTCTCAGAATTCAATGAACTTTTCAATTTTAACAAGGGAAAGTTGAATCCAGCTGATACTTGACAAAGAAGTTCGAGTCTAAGAGGTTTTTTTCACTTCTGCAAGATGGCACTGTATCCTGATAGAGGGTGCTGTTGTTGACTGGATGACCAAGGGTGATTTTAAAAAAAGATGTTATGTTCCACCTGTAAACTGTTTGGACAATACATGGCTCAGAGAATTGTTAAGAAAAAAATTTTTTTCAACACCTATATGTCCAATATCAAGAGTTCATGAATATTATATTTTTTTACTTGAATACACGAATCATTCTTTCTCCCCGTTGAAAATAGTGGAACTTTTTTTAATCACACTTGGCCAACAACAGCGCCATCTTGCAGAAGTGAGAAAAACCTCTTAGACTCTTGAACGTTATTGTCAAGAATCAGCTGGATGCAACTGTCCCTTGAAAAGTTAAAGCTGAAAAGTTAATTGAATTCTGAGATGGTCAAGCACAGGTAATCACCTCACTTGAGGTGGAATGGTCCATCTCTAAGCACCTTTAATTTGCTTCTAAATGGGCATTGCACAACTTAGGCAGGGTTGTTGAAAAAAAGCTGACAAGCATTTCAACATTGTCTTTATGAACTTTAGATGAGTGATATCTAGTATCTTGTTCCAATCATGCTGGATATAACTCATCCCTAAGCGTTATTATACAATTGAGATGTTATTCCTTGAGCATTTCACTCATCAATGAGGCATTTAAATAAATAAGAAAACCAAAGATTAGTGCCACTTTAATTGGTGTGATCAATGCTATCAGCAGTGGCTAGAATTACTGCTTTGAATAGCTTCATTTGATTCTGTCCAATCAATCTTCAATATCTTTTGCATTATGCAAAGAATTTCTTCCTCAATCCATATGGGATCTGTTCAGGGGACAATTTGAGAATCTCTTAGCAAGTAATTTTATCTCTAGTTTTGGCATACATGAAAACTATGATGATGCAATGCTCATTCACAATGGAACCAAGAAAAAATATAGCATTTTCTCTCGTGATATGTACCTTTGTATTGTAAAATGCTTTGGGTGTTTCTTTCATTCTTTTATGCTTTTGCTTGTTATAGGCTATGGAGAAGCTGAAGGTTGCCACTCCTGCTGAGTTGATCCATATGCCTGATGAACCCTCACGGGATGCCACAGGTATTCTTGGTGCAACATATACAGAAGATGAAGTGAATGAACTGAGAGGAAGGATACTAGAACTTGAAGGGCAAGTTGGCCTGTTGCACAAGGAAATATTGATCAAAGAGGAAGACATTCACTCCATAGGAAAAAATTTGGAGAACATCAAACAGGAACTGGAGGATAAGAGTGAGAAGCTTGTAGAGCTTGAAACTGAAATGACAGAAAAGGAGAACCGCATTGACAGTCTCGTTCATGACCTTGAGACTCGTCACAAAGAGATCTCAGAGAAGAATAACCGCATCCAAACATTGACGGAAGATCTACAGGTTAGAAAGATTGTGCTTTCAACTTTACTTGATGCAATTTTAGACTTTATTACATGACTTTAAATGGTTCAGAGTGGATTTAATAAGCAGAATTTTGATTTGCATATGATAGATTTGCTGGCTTTTTCATGTACTTTGTGTCCTAAAAGCCTTTACATTCAGGATACTTTATGTCCATATGTGCATATTTTGTACAGGTTCTGGAGCCTGAGATAGTAGTGAAACGGAATGAGCTGGAAGAACGGGATCGAATTATTGAGGAAAAAAACAGTCAGCTAGAGCAGCAACAGAAGATTCTAGTAGAAATTCAAATCACCTTGGATGAGAAGCAGAAAGAATTAGAAGAGTATGAAAGGAAACTCAATGCTGCCTGTCAGAAAATAAGTGATCTTGAAGCCCAGTTGCACAAGGCCCACAAGGCTGTTCAGGGACTCACTACTAGCATTGAGAAAAAAGAGGCCGAGAACAAGAAAAAAGAGAAGAAAATTCGGGAGTTGACAGCACAGCTCCGTGAGGCACAGGACATGTTGAATAAGGCAAGGTGGGAGGCTCAAGCAGCCTCCAATGCTTCTGCTACAGCCTCTTTGAAGGATCTTGCTGATGAGGAGAATGAGGTGAGGTCTTTGAAATCCTATTTAATACCTAGATAGTGTGCAACATACACAATCAGAAGGCCTTGCATGCTTGAACTTGGCACCTTTGCCTTCTTTTGTCTTCATGTAATCCTGTTTGCACCAAATCCAATTTTTGTGCATTTTGCATTTCTGCATCCATGTCCCCTTGCATTCCCTTTTCATGCATCTGTCCTGCTTTGAACATAGCTTTTAGCATTCCTGATATGAGCAATTTATATTTTTTAAGCCTAAATTTGTTGTGACTCATGTATGCTCAAATTTGGCATCTCCAGCCTTGTGTGTAAATGTTTTTGTGACCCCCAAGCTACCCGATACTGCAGCAAATGTTGTATTTTCTGATGTACAACTGTCATTCCTTTTCCATAAATCCTTGTTTTATATTTATCTCATTTTCTTGTTTGTTTTTTTTTTAATATATATCTTTAAAAAAGGGACTGACAACTGCTGGATTGGATACAATTTTTATGCTTGGGAGAAATGAAGTGTTGCATCCTTTTCATGTGTCACAAACAAGTTCCAGGGCTTTCCATTTTTGGAATATTGGCTTGGTGGTTGTGAGACCTACCAATTTCATGGAAAGGCATCATGGCACCAGTGTATAGAAATTCTGATGCTGGCATCCAACAGATTCCCCTTGCCTTTGAATTTCATAACTTCATCTCATTGCACCCTGGAGATCATGACTTGTTGCTTCATCTATTGCATTGCATGACCTGTTGTTTCTGTTTGTTGCATTTCCTCTTTGGCGATGTTTCATGCCCTGTTGGCTCTCTTGGAGATTGTGCATGCCTTTGTAAATCCATTCCTTGATTTGCTTACTTCATCAATATTACTGATATTGTCTCCCTCAATCCTGCTCCTTTTTGGTCTTGTGCTTGTTTATTGCAATGGAAGAATCAAGCATTTCCATTGGCTTCCCCTTCTTTGAGCAGTTGCTGATCTGCATCAAGTATGGCTACTTTTTATGACAATTCCTTCCCTTTCAGAGACTATGGGCACAGCTTGAGGAGAAAGAAAAATTGCTTTCCTCACTGCAGGCCACCAGGGAAGAAGCTCAACACCAGCTTGAAGTGAGTATTTCATGTTTTTGCAAAATACTTTGGTTGGTAATTGGCTGGAATATTCATGCTTTCAGTATTCCATGATTACAAATTCATGTGTGATGTTCCAATCAGTCTCTGATGACATTTTTCCAGAATTCATGATGTGCTTGTATTGATGGCATTATGGGCAACTAATAAATGTGAGTTTTTACTTTCTTTTACAGGCCCTACAGTCTAACATCATGGTACACAATGATAAAGTGAAGTGCTTAGAAGATGAAAAGGCTGCAAAAGAACAAGAATTGACAAACCTGAAGGATGTTTTGGCAAAGTTGCTTGGACCTCTTTGTCAACTGGATCTGAACTCTCTCCAAGCCAAGGCAGAGGGAAAACTCAGAGAAATGGCAGAGCTTCAGAAAACTGCTGCATGCAAGGATAATGAACTTGATAACATCAAAAAACAACTGAGAGCCAAGGATCTCCCTAAACAGAGCTTTTTACAAGCTTCTAGAAGTGATGGGGCTATCTCCAAGAGGATTCGTAGCATATCTTGTGAAAGAGAAAACAAGGAAAACCAGCTGATCCCACAGAAACCTCTGAAAGAACAGAATCATGGGAATGTGGCTCATTCCCAATATGTGCATCAGTTGCAGGCAGGCTCCATGGCTGATGTCAATGGTCTAAGAAATGAGGTGGAGCATCTAAAGTCACTCATGCAAGAGAAACAACAATGGCTCTCTGAAATGGAAAAATTGAGAACAAGAGAGAAATTGGAAGAGAAGTTGCGAGATATGCAAAATCGTTTGGAGCAACAGCAGCAGCATCATGCTATGAAAGAAAGAGAAGCTGAGCAGCAAATCACTCAGTTGAAATCAGAGTTGGAATCAGCCAAGAAATCCTCAATGACATCAAGTTCAAGTGAAAGAGCTATGGCACATATTGACAACACAAGGAAATATAAGAAAGCTGTGACCTCACTCCAGAAGCGGTTAGCTGAGAGTCACACTACCTGTGATCTGCTTCGCACCCACCTGGAGCAACTGGCAGACTTCCTGGAGCACATATTGAACATGGACTCCCAGAATGCATCCAATATGAATGGAAGACTATCTCCTTCAGAATTAAATGCCATCAAGGTGGCATTGGACCGTAGCCGCCAGCTTTCCAACTCTCTATCCCAGTCCTTGGTGTCTTCTCCAGATTGCCTTGCCACTAATGCTCATCTCAGCTCCACAAGTTGGGATGAAAGCTTTTCATCCAGTTGGGAAGAACCTCCCAGCAGTAGTGGTTTGGATGGTATCCAGAGTGGGAGGGACTCAGTTGGGAAACATGTGACCATCAAGCAGTTAAGTAAGAAGGTAGCTGAGCAGACAGATGAACTTACAACAAAGATAGCTCAGATTGAGACCCTCAATCAAAATTTGGAAGAGAAGACATCTGCAATAAAGACTCAAGTTTCACAGATTGAAGCACTTCAAACTGAAAATCTTAAACTCCTGGAACAGCTCAAAGAAAAAGATGCAGAACTTGAGCAATGTAAATATCAGGCTTTATCATCTCACCCAATGTTTGGTGCTGATTTGGGGAATGTTAAAGGCAAGAAAGACCAAGCAGGATCTCCTGGAGAAATGTGTGACTTTGGGACAACTCGAAACCTTGGATTGGGTTTCAGTTTGAGTCTGCAAGAAATGCGAAATATAGGAGAAGCCATCCCCAACACCCTACGAACTCTTTCAACACGCAGTGCTCAACAGCTTCATATTGAGGAGCACAGCCTCTACTGGCATCAATTGTCTCCTGTTTCCTATAATGAAGGGCTCCACAATTGTGGGAATGAGTCACAAGAACTGAACTTGGTGGCTCTAAATGGTGATGCCCATGTGAGCAGAGGTAGGGGTAATGGCACAGTGAGTTCTTGTCTGCAGGTACCAAGTGACCCTCAGAAAAGTATGAAGGTGTCTTTATCTGACTCCCAGCTATTAAAGCCACAAACTCAAGGGTCCATAGATGCCTTACCACCTCCATCTCCAGCATCTGTAGGAGCAGGAGTCAAGGGAAATGATTCCTGGCTCATACCATCTATAGCTCCACAGTTTACTTACTTGGGCTATGGCAATCCTGTCAATTCATCTCCAAGCCCTGTTCCAAGTCCTCCACAGGATGGCACAAAGAAACGTGTCCAAGAAAGTACCACATCCAAAGCTCACTCTGTAGCTGGATTCAAACCCTGCATTGGTAAGTTCTTTGTGAAGGTAGTTGTGGTATTTACTATTCCAAAGTAGTGGCTACATATCATAGAAAGAAGGTGGATTCCAGATTCCAGCAAAAAAACTCAAAAAGGTCAAAAAGGAAAATTTGTAAGATATAAATTTAAATGGTGATATCTTGAAGTGGCTTTCTTTTTCTTCCTAGTGGTGCTAGAAATCATGCTTTCCACCAATCTTTTTTTGGGGGAAAATATGATCTTATCTGAAAATGACTGTTAGATGGGGGGATTAGGACTACCTTGAACTACAAAGAAACAAAAAACTACTTAAGGAATTTAGTCTTCATTGCTTATCAGGAAGATGGCAAAATGTAATGGTATAATCCATGTTTTTAGGTTTCTCTGCAAGTGAATCAGAAGCCTGGTCAGAGCCAGACCGCAGTGTCAGCTTGGCTCGAATTGGCCTCGAGCAATTGAATGGTCAGAAAGATCGACCGGTCCATGACACATCTGATTCAGAAGACAGTGAAAATGATGGTGCCCAAGGTTTGCATTGTTTGAAATCCCTATGTCTGTGAATAGTGAACAAGTACTGGTTGTTCAGAGGCTAAAGGAGTTTTGAAGAGTGAGGAAAGGGTTGAAATAGATCTTTAAAAGTTTATCTTATCTAACTTTTACATTTGAATATTTAAAATGTGCTGGTATTTTCATGGTCTGAGTCATTAAGAAGTTTTCCGGTTCTTGTCATAATACTGAAGTTTATTTTAAAAATTAATATGTTGAGTATAATTGTATCCTTGGCACAACTCAAAAATGCTGTTATTCAAACATGAACAGATTGGGAGAAGATGTAGGTGTCTTCATATAAATACATGTGATGGTTCAAGATATGATTCTCCCTAAGATTCTTGTTTGTTAAGACATAGCAAGAATTGTAAGGTATTCCTTACAGTGCATGGTTTTCCTTTTGGAGCCACATAATACTGTGGAATTTTTTTTGAGCCACTAGGCCACATATTGGCATCCATATTTTCTCCTAGTTTGTTCATAGTTAAAAAAGAACTGTGTTTTTGAGCTGCACCTGAGATACTTCAAAGGGATGATCAAAAAGTTTTTTGCTATTATGTAATGTAAATGGTTGGAGAAGGCTGGAAGATGGTTCCCATATTCCTTTAACCTATTTGGAAATGTTAGATCTCAACAATTGGTTTCAACTACATTACTTTTTTCTTTTTTAGGAATTGGCACTGAAAAATGTTCCAGTCAAATATTATTCCATTTAAAAATGGCAAAATTGAATACAATGCAGTAATGCAATTTTTATTATTAAAAAAGCATTCATTCGACATCAGTTTATTTACCCAAATAAAACAACTCATTCAATGCTGTGCAGTTCAATGCAAAACTTCCCTTGAAGCAGCTATGAAGGTGAAAACAAATTCATTGTAAATGCCAAAGCATTTTCAGACAACTATGGAAAATTTTCCTCCCTGAGAAATTTTGTTTCATGAATCCGTCATATTTTCTTTTATCTCAGGCAGAAACTTTCAGATCATCCCTTGTATAATCAAATTCAGTTCTAAGGTCAAACCCCATGTTTTTCAGCAAACTCCCTCATTCAGGTCATTGATCAATGGGTGCACAGCTTCTGTTTAAATGGCCTCAGTTCATTAGGAGGTACTTGAACTTGGTGATAGCTTTGCACATGGCCTGGTCCTGGCATAAATATAATACCTTTAATATTGGAATTTATGATTGCTAGAAACACATTAAACACATTGGAGTTTTTTATTTTTTATTTTGTTATGGAAACAGTAATGCAAAGAAGAGCCCGATGGGAAGGAGGGGAATTGAGGAAACTACAGGGCAAGATCAAGAGTTTGGAACAAGTGAATGCTGCTTTACAGGCTCAGCTGAGTATGAGCCAAAGGCTTCCAACTTCTCAAGAGGTGAGAACCCAGATTTCTACATTCTGCATAGAATATCAACATGTGTCTATCCATTTGGCTAGTTGTTGCCTAGGGTGCTCAGCCTTCTGAAGGGGCTTCCTTCTTGACAGATCTGAGATACAGATACAGAGGTACAGAGTAATTGCCTGCTCTATTTCTGGTTGATTTTTACCTACTACTGCCTCTGTTTTTCTTTTTATTCCTTTCATAAAAGAAATAATGAAAATCCATTTGTTTGTCTATTTCAAAACCAGAATATGGAGTAATACGTGGAAATTACACTTTCCCTTTGGTATTTGCTTCTTATATCATCTTTCCTGTTTTTTGTTTCTTTTCTTTCTGCCTCCCTCACTCCTTACCACCCTAGAAAGGAGACCCTCAGAATCTTTGCCAACTCTCCCTGGACTGGCTGGAAGTCAATGAAGACAAGGCTTGTGAGAATGTGAGAAACATTTGCTTGGTTATCTTGTGACAGTATCACAAATGCATAGATGGCTTAATAGAAGTCCTATTAAATTCAAAATGTGGAAATCTTATTGTCATCTTAGTATGGGACTCAGTGAAGAAGATTTACTTTGGTAAATATAAATTATAACTGCCTGAGGGACACCCTATATAGTATCACAGAGTGTTAATGAAGTAAAACAAGTGAGAGATATTTATAGATTTGTTTGTTTTTTTTGTTTGCCTGTTAACATTATTTACTACATCTTAAAGATATTGTAAAGGTATTCTGCCCATTTGTTGGCACAGTTTTACATGATTATATGTCGATGAGGACATAGATGGACTTTTCAGGTGAAATGTCAGTCACCTGGCAAATATTGGCTTCCAACTTAAATGGTCTCCTGGGTAGTTATTATAGACCTGCTCTTCTGGATATCCTCAAAGAAGAAAGTCAGGAGTTAGGTTCAGAAATCTGGGAGGCTACCGATCCTGATGCACTCTCCAAAAACAGAATTCACTTGTGATACTTATCCTGTTGTAATGTATATATTTAGTGCATTTATTTGACTAAAGCTTTTTTTTTTCATCCTTTATGCATCCTGAGATCCTAGGTTTATCAATAGACTCAGTGTACATCACTCCAGCGATCCTTTGGTTGGCAAATCAGCTAAGACCAGCCAGTTCCCCTGTGATCCAATGTCCAGACCACCTGAAATGAATCTTAAGGGAAAAATCTCCTTCTGAGGTTCTAGTCAAAACCTGAAATTCCAGGAGTCATTTGAGAGGGATCAAGTACCTTTTCAGAAGGCTTGACAACTTCTAATCCTTAAACTGATGCTTGGAGTCTGTTTTAACCACTACTTCCTTGAATTTACACTTGTATGTCCTCTCACTATCTATTGACCCTTCCCAAAACATGGAATATCTATTACAACTCTTGTTCTTCAGGGTATCTGTAACTACACCAGCTAGCTTTCAGAGACTAAGTTCCAAAGTGTATTTCATTTTTACTTTAAAATTTGATGCCACATTAGAAGTTTTCAGGACAGAAATAAGATATTAAAGGCTGTTGAGGTGCAGCTCATAAACTTTCAAAGAATGGCTTGGATATTGAGAGATATGATGCATACATTCAATACAGAGGAGACTTGAGATGAGAAAAAAAGGGCTTTGAAATCCAAAACTCTGCTCTGAAATTATGACCAACACCTCTCCTCTTTTTAACACCTGTCATATCTCTAAAAGTGTGAAGATGGACTGTACCACTGGAGGGTGTGCATGGTGGATTGATCCCTTGAATGAAAGTAAAATTCGATTAAGCATATTTCCACTGATTCTTGTCTGTCAATATTAATCTTAAGTTCTTTAACAACCTTATCAGTGGCACTGAATGAAAAATTATTTACCAATCCCAGCCATTGCTGTTAATTCCATCACTGAATCAATTTGAGGATAAAGAAACTCAATTTGAACTCAGTTTTCATTTAAAAATTTTAAATCATGATGCAATTTTTACTGGTGTGCTTGGTATTGGGGTGGCAGCCGTTGTGAAAACTGTTCCTCTTGCTGGCATAAGGAAATGCTTTATCTTCAGAAATGTCAATACATTTATATATGCCAAAAAGAGATCAGTACCATAGCCATGAGCATTGTCATGCTAACAGCTTTTCTTGAAGCTATCAACCAGGGATATCCAACATGTTGCTCATGACTGAATGGTTGCACTATGCATCTATCCCTCACTGAAGAATAAACTTTCCTGGAAAGAAGGATGAGGATTTATGTGAAAGAGGCTGGTATATTTATTCTTTGCATTTCATTTTGTGACTTACAGCTCGTTCTTGAGTTGATGTTTCACTTGACCCCTTCCTTTGTTATTGCAATCTTATATCAGGAGTCTTTGAGTTGAGTGAAACCTATACATAGGTTATTGCTTTTCACAGGTTCAAGCAAGCATGAGAGAAGCCCATGGTCACAGTGCATCAACATCCCATCTTAATAAACGGAGTGATGTGGAGAGGTTTTGTTTGAGTCAAGAATTGACAGAAGCTGAACTCCTCAAGGAGCAAGAGCAAGTAAGGGAGTTAGAAAAGGCTGCTCAAGAAGCTATTGAGAAGTGTGCTGAAGCTGAGTTGAAGCTTTCCCAAAGGGAACTTACCCTCTCACGAGCACAAGAGAAGCTGAAAGAAAATGCAAGTAAAATATCAAAATATGAAGAATCATGTAAGGACTTGGCTCAGAAGCTGGAGGTAGCTGAGGATGCAGTTTTGAAGCTACAATCTCAAGTTAAGGACTTGGAAGCTCGGCTGGATGAGAAAGCTCTTATTTTTGAAGAGGTGAACAACCTGAAGCAGAAATTGCATGTTGAGGAAGCAAAGAGGATTGAAACTGAGGTCAAATTGAGACAGTATGCTGAAGAGTTTAAAAAGGCAAAAGAAACTGCAGAATTATTTCAAGAGCAGCTAAAAGAAGTTAAGGAGAGACTGACAGCAAAATGTGTTGACATGGAGAAGAGTTTGGAACTGCAGAAGCAGGAGTGGAAAGAAAAGGAAGGAAAGTGGCAGGAGGAGCTTAATATGTGGCAGGGGAAGGAAAAGCAATGGCAGATGGATTATGCCTCTTTTAAAGAGAAGGCAAAAGTGTGGACCAAGAAACAAGAAAAGTGGAGGAGGACTCTTGTTCAGGTTGACCAAGAACAAGTGAATTGCTCAAGTATGGAAGAGGCCATTATGCGGCAGGTGCAACTTGTGCTAGCTCTGCAGGTTTGATTGTGTTATATTTCCATAATTGTATACTGTGTAATATGTCACTGAATTTAGTTTCTCTCCAGCATTTCTGTTGCTCTTCATTGTGGCTTGTCCTACATTTTAATTTTATTTGAGTGACAAATTCAGCTGAGACTTCCTCTCATAGGAGTGTGCATGTCTCTTATGCAGAAAAAGCTTAAGACATCAGAGGTTGCTGTCAAGGATCTTCAACATCTAGTCAAAGATATGGAGAGGAAGCCATCTCAGGGAATCAGTCAAGAGTGCCAAGCAGACTTATCTACCAACGCTGAGCTGGATTTGAAAGAAAAAATTCAATCCTTGGAGGTTCAGCTTCAAGCATTCCAAGCAATGAGACAAGACTTGAGTCCAAGTAGGAGTATGGATGGAATCCATATCCTGGATGGAGGTGGCAATGGTGAAAACTTGGCAGGTCTTGCTCTTAGCCCCAGAATGGCCTTCAAACCATGTATGTGATGGACGAGTAACATTTTATTTGATACTTTACATCTCTTGTCTAGAATTAGCCACCTGAAAGAGTCTCAGTATAGGAGCAAACACTGAGAATAAAGAATCCAATGCATGCTGGCTGTATATGTAATGGTATTTGAGCACCAAACTGTTATTGAAAAATGCAAAGAGCATTCCTTGTTGCAAACCTAAGACAAGTTTTCCTATAATTTTTTAGTTGTGTGGTCATATAGGGGAAGAGTGCCTCTACTGTGATTGTAATGTAGTCTTAGACAACCTTGTTAGGTGCATATTTCCAGGTGAAACCAATACAAGCCAGAAAAGGAGGAAAATATGGTTTTAATCAGATAATCAAGATTGCCTTCTGTCTGCACTCAGTCATATTAGAGCATGCACTAGTGAACTACCTGGGTAAGAGAAATTCAAAGGCTGCTTGTTCTTGAGTTGTTTTTTAAACTCAAATTTTGAAGAGTTACTGCATTCGAAGAAGTGAGTGGAATTTTTACAAACATGGCTGAAATCTTCATTATTCATGAAAGATATCCTGTACAGTAAGAAACATGAGCCCCACCCAATATCTGACAGATATTTAAGGAAATAAGCTGGCACTATTTTCTTTGAGACATGGTGTATATTTGTTATCTTAGTTTTGCTTAGCATTATGGTGATGGCATGGTGTGTCCTTTGTCAACGTTGGTATATGTTTTTTTTTTCCTTTTCAGCTCTTCTCATACCATCACCACAATTCAGCCCAGTTCCTGTCCGAGGGCATTCCTCTCCATTTGAATTTGCATCATCTCCCGGGACACAGATTGTCCAAATTCTTGGGAATCCCCGATCGAGGTCTGCATGCTGTCTAACTCAAACCTTGACTCCCAGGCCAAGTTCAAGAGGAAGGCTATCCAAGTTTTCAGACTATGATTCAGATGCCACTACATGGGATGAGTTTGAGGCCCAAACCAAGTCCGTGAGTACTTTGCTTTCACAAATAATTCCATCCATCCAGTCTCTTTACTTGTTTTTTCTGAGTTTAAATGCAGTGACCTTCACCAAACTTCCTATGCATGCTCTAATATAATATGCAATTACTCATTTTAGCATACAGCTTGGCAATCTAAATTTACATTTCAAAGTTACTGGACCTATAGTTCCTACAATTGTGATTAATTTCACTGACATGATTATATGCAGTTGATGACTTGATATAATGAACATGAATTTTCTTTTTTATGAATTTTTTTTTAATTCCCAGCCATTTGCCCATTGACATGCATGTTTAATATTTTCTCTATGATGAAGTTCTATATAACAAATTGTTTGGTTTTACAAAGTGTTTTTTCATCCAATGGAACAAAACTGTTATGAATTATGAAGTTTAAATTTACTGCACACATCAGAGCTAGTTCCTTTTGCACATTCCTGAAAAATCTCATCTTATATCTAAATTTAGCCTGTCTCACCCACTTTTTGGTGTGGCTGTGGGGAGTCAGTCAGTCTTAACCCTTTCACTGTTAGCTTGAGTACATACTTGGGTCGTGCACGCTGCTTATGTAGTGGTAGTCCGAGTGGAGGTCTACAGCTACACAAGGTGACAGAACACTTGCAGAACAGTGAAAGGGTTAATATTCTTGGTTTCTTAAGGATCAGTGTCAAGCTGGGTCTAGAATTCTGCTCAATCAGATGATCAAAGCCTTAGACTAACTTCCAATTATTTTTCAGTCAAAGGCTGAATGTTTAGCCTGAAACTTTTCAAACATTGAGTGCTCTGCAGACCACAGCTAAAAGAATCCTCTAGAAAAAATGCAGCTGAAAACCAGTTGGGACTTTGTTTCAAATGAATAGACAGCATTCGTGACTTGTCCAATTCTTATTGAACATGCCTATTTTTTCCAGTAAAATTTAGGAAAATCCCTAAAACGAATTTACCTTATAATGAAATTTTTAGCCTGTCCATTCAAGTTTGTTATATCAAGCATCAAATGTAGTAGCTTCTTGGAAAAGATTCAGTTGAACATGGGTCTTCTGTATTGCTATGAAGCAGGGTCCTCAGAAAGGAGTCCCAAGGTCTAAGCATCAAGGAAAACAGCAACCAGGTCCCTTGTTTGATTCTTCACCTGATCAAGGCATTGAATCTGATGTTCAGAAGTTCTCCAGCTTGGAATCTCGAATGGAGCTTCCCAAGCGTGACTTGAATAAATGCACTCACCCTCCCACCTCTTTGAAGTCTCAAGATGGAGATGTCACCATTATGTATTGTGATAGAGAGAAGGCCTTGCAAGATTCTGCCACTTCATCAGGTGAGAACCTTCTTTCTGCCTTATCGAGGTTGGAAAATTCCCCATGAATTCATGGAAGCATGTTTCATTCTTATTTTCTCTGTAGACCAAGACACTTACACTGCTGAGGTGGAACGTCTAAAGGGTGAATTAGCTTCCACACAGCAAGCTCTAGAAGAAGCTTTGGAGCGGTTGGCCAGGGCAAATCACCGCAAGGAAGGTTTGGAGACTGCAATATGCCGCCAGCTCCATCGCACTCGACACATCCTCAAGCGTGCCCGTGGCAATATGGAGGAAAAGAGGGGAGGAAAAAAGAGTTAGCCTCCTCCATGCCATGTCAATCCCCAGTCATATCACAGCATTTTCTGTGATGGCTCCTTCTTTTATCAATATTTGATTTTTTTAATAGCATTTCTTTTATAACCCTCCTTCAGCAAGAGTCCAGTGATTTTAAAGATAGTCTTCTGATTCTATCTCCCATCATAGAGGAAAATTTTGAGCTTGCTGTCCCACCCAGATACGCTTATCTGCCTCTCCTAGGGAGAAGCATATGCATGGTGGATTTTTCAGTGATGTGAGAGAGCCTCTTAGAGGCACACCGACAGAAGGGAGCAAGCTTCTGTGAGAAATTCAAAACTACCAGATATGTTTTTCTTGTTTTTACTTCATTGTTTTGTATTTGGAATAAATGAATTATTCCTGTACGTCGTTGCTGTTACTTTGCAATAGGGAACAGCCTGATGGAAAAGGCACTGAAGCTTTTTGCATGTGTGACGTTTCGGTTCAATATTACATGTCTCTTCCATAATATAAAGGAAGCAACTGGCTGGAGTTTAGAACATGGCTGAATTTGTTTCAGTCCATGACCAGGCATAGTTGCGGGATTCGTTTGATTATCTTGAAAAATAAAAGCAATCCTGCAGTAACGTATAATTGCTCTGAGACTAGAACTTAACGTAGAGGTGGTCTTTCTTTACTTAATAAAACTGCTAAGTTTCATTTTATCAGGTATTTGGAGATGAAGTCTGAGGACTATTGACATCAGCCTCGTATTTGCGTCTTTCATGTAATAATTCCTTATGTTGGCAGCGATATGCCAAACTGTCAAGCATGTTTTCGTATTACCTCCGCAAAAGGACTTAATTTGATTCAAGTAGTAACCGTCGATGCGTTACCCAGGCTCGGCCTTACCATCGAGCACCATGGTTCGTCATCGAAGGTTCGCTTCCCCATCAAAGGAGACGATTGGAGGCTGCGAAGGTATGAGGAGGTGTGCTGAACGGAACCTCGGCCCCTGCATGCGCCTTCGTAGACCAAGGGGGGATTCAAACCTGAACCCCCCCTTGGACATGCCAATGCTTGAGACCTATCCTGCGTGGCTGCAGACTTCATGATGTTATTGAAGGGGAGTGTAAGAATTCGGGACTTGGGGAGAGTGGGACAGGTCGCGACATCTTGAGATCCCACTCAGGACCACTCTTACCCCCAGAGCCTACGAGGGAGACGTTGAATGCCACCCACCCCCTCTCCCCACATCATATTCACAGCAACTTCTGGAACGTAACATTGGATACTCGGGAAGAGCTGGCAGAAAAGTCGTGCTATCGAACCTTAGTTTGCCTTGTCTTTGTTACACCAGTTGCTCTCTGCTTCGAGGATGTCAATTCGAATTTCTAGTTGTGCATAAATTCAGTAAGAGATTTTCTGCAATGGTTCAGGGATTTATTGGAGGAGTGAAATCAAGTTGCGCTTGGTACTATCAACAATAAATTATCTACGGGGCGTTGAAAAGCCTTTGCCTCGGGGTCAACTGCAATAACCATATAAATGAATGTTTGATATTAATAAATAACTTATTGTCCATTCAAGTCCCTGTCAGCATTTAGTGTGACCTTGGGCATCTATCACGGCGGGAAATCGCGCTGGGTATGATCTGAACAAGCTCTCGAACGAGTGAGTCCGTGGTGAGTCCCAGCCCTTGAAGCCCTGCATTCAAGTCTTCAATTATCTTTTTGTTTAGATAATCTACTTCCTCCGTCTTCTGAAATAATTTCCCCTTCAACTTGATCTTTCGAGATGACTCCAAGGTGGAAAAAAAAAAGATTCCACTTTGGACTGAGGAGCTCTTTGTTGGCGTTGGCACGGAAGCAAAGGGCTTCGTCGCACACCTCAGCGGGATTCCCAATGTTCCAGTCGTGGGTCCGACATCCAAAAGTGGGCTCTGGGGTCCGAAAGGAAGTCCTGCTCCATATTAGCGGAGGATCCCGTTTCGAAAAAGAAACAGGGGATCTGGACAGCCGAATATTTTTCGAAGATAATTCTCTAGAAGTCTTTCTCCTCTTGTCCAATTGGAATCCACTTTGGGCAGATGCGTGGCCGATTTGAAACACGCAAATCACTTTGGATCCATCTCGAAAGACTAAATGATGACTTTAGAAGACAGAGCAAGCAAATTCACACGAGTAGACGCTCATCGAGCACCAGCATGCAGTGTTCTTCAGGTTGGAATACGCCACGGACTCGTTCTAGAGCTCGCTTGGATCGCACCCTGCGCGATTACCGCTGCAAGAGTGGTCAAACCAATTACCGATGGGAGATTTGAATGAGCAATAGCTTATTTGTTAATAACAAACATTTAGCTTACGGTTATTGTAGCTGACCAGTTGCAAAAATTGTGACCACCTCGTAGATTCCTGCTTTACTACGCGTCACCTGCATTTGCTCACGACCTTGCCATGATCCACTTCTGTGTTTCGAGCGCACAAAGTTCATTTGAAGGTGACGCAGAACGGGACGCATTGCGACACGAAGCAGGATCTCGCGTCCCGCGTACCGCGCGAAACGACGAAGGCAGGGCAAGCCGCCAAGTCTTCCGCGCTATTTTCGGCACCGTCGAGAATACGCGTATTGGCCGGAGCCTAAGCCCAAGGCCCAGTCGGCATCAGGGGAAGGCGATGCGCCAACCTGGATGTAGTCGCCAGTCAGCCGTCGCTGCTAGCTCAGAGACTGCATCTGCCGAGTGACGGGTCTTAGTCATCGACATTCCTCCCCCGGCTCGCCTCCCCCGCTTGGATCGGTTCTGCCCGACCCCCCTCGACGTGCGTGCGTGACCCTGACCTCTGTGCGCGTGTTATGCTGCAGGAGTGAGTAGCCACGTTCCCCTCGTCGACGCCGATGCCTTTCGCCAGTCATGCCGTCTTTGGGATCGCCGGCGGTCTCGCGTCTCTCCTCGGCGTTTCCGTCGCCATCTATTTCTACCGGAAGCAGAGGAAGCCGTCGGGACCTCCCAAGGTCAAAAGCAAGCAAGAGCTGGTGAGTACGGATTCCTCCCTGCGTGAATGGCCGGCGATGCAAAACGGTAGGATGCGGGGGATCCCAGACGGAATCGATAAGTCTCAGCCCCTCCCCCATTTCTCTCTTTCGCCCTCTGGAGTGATCTGACGTAATCCCATGGAGATCTTACTCGTACTCCTGGTACCCATGCCAAATATAGATCAGCGTAAGTGCGAATTCATAATTTACGTCTCTCGTAGTGACTGGCAGGCGAAAAGTGTGTGACTTCCCTTTTGTCCTCATCACCATCTCTTCCACGAGAAATTGCTGCTGGATGGGAATGCAAGCATGCATGCAGTGCTCGTTACTTCTGGCATAGACCTTGCTCCGATTTCTTTGTCGGGAAGGTTTCCAATTACAAGGTCCTCCCTCCCTTCCCTCCCCCCCTCCCCCCGCTCGCTCCCCTGTGCCGAATAAGGAATCCTGGGTCGAAGGTTAGAAAATATTCAGTAGGGCATTCCATCTCCGAGTCCCAGTGCAGTATATAAATAGCGCATGGGGGGAAGTGAGGTTGTGGGCCGCTGCCACCCTTCCAAGGTTCTCCGGAAACGAGGCCATGGTATGCAGAAGCAAATCGATCGTGCGTTAGTGACGTAGGCGGAAGCGGGGTGCTTCTTTTGTTCCATTCCTGCCGCGCATTAAAATTGGGCGTACAGTCAGGTCCAAATGAAAACATTCCAGCATTCTCGAGCCGGTGTGGTCCCTTTTCCTCAGAATGATCGCCGTCCTGTTCCGCGATGAGGGCAAATGGCACACCTGACAGCTAAACGCAGATTTATTATATCCAACATACCTTCATTGCGGAATGGAACGACAGGCGTTCGAGGGGAAAATCAAGGGTAATGCGATTTCCAGAAGGCGCGAGATGGAAAGATTCTCTTTTAATCCATCACGAGGCGTCGGAGGGCTAAAGGGCAGGCCGGAATGCCCAGCAAAAAGGAAGGAGGCACAATGCCACCGAGCCCTGCATGTCTCCTTTCTTCCCTCGAATCGTTTTCCATCGCACAGAACGGGAACGGTTGGGCCCGGGCCGAATCCTTTTCCACAGATATCTTGATTTGAGAGCTGCGTCGGCCGAGGCTACCAGGGCCTCATCATATTCCCATTTAACTTTCTTCCGCATGAAGGGGTAGGGCCTCCAAGGCTGGGGAATTGGGCAATTGCGTTCTATTACAGATAAAATGAATCCTACTGGTAATTCTGGTTGGAAATTAAAATCTGTATTCATGCGTTTTAAATTAACGTGGCTCAAAGAGCCCTTAAGCCCCTCCTAGAAATAACTAAATACTGTACATTCATGCGGTTGAGGCTTAAATTAAGCGCTTATGCTGGTAAAGGAATAATGTCTAACATACGCAGCAAATCAAGTATTATTTTTCTGCTATTCACATACCTAAGCCAAACGATCTGCTCTCAGCTTGACTTTTTGTAGGAGATTCAGTGTGTAGCACAGTTCATTCAGGCTCCATTTTCCAACTTTTTTATATTTATATATATATATATATTTTTTTTTTTTTTTGGGGGGGGGGGGGAGGGGGGGTAGGGGGCGGGGTATGCTCCGATACCGCAGTGTGGTTTCAGAAGTAGGTTGATGTCACTTTCAAACTGTGTAAGGTTTTGGTTTCAACAGTTTTCTGGGAGTATATATTTTTCAATTCAAGTTCTGTTTAAAAAAAAGAAAATTTTTAAATTCAGTTTCTTAGTAAATTAGTAAATTTAATTTAATAGCGGTAACGTGGAGTCTCCGTTCAGGATTTTAAGTTTCAGTTAACGGAAACTCAAAGACCAATCGATTTTTTGTAGTTTCAGGTTCTGGAACTTTCTTTCCCTGGAATTCCTTTCTGGAATTAGATTTTTACACAGGCCCATTGGACGAGAATGTACATGTGAACATTTTTAGTTCAAATAATAGAGGTAGAGATGAGCAATGAGCATATGATTTACTGGTACTGCATATGCCACCAATGCTGACACAAACCGATTCGGACACCGATATTCCATCTCCAGTTTTTGGCGATCGTTTTCCTCCGAAACGAAATTGATGAAAAAACTTTCTCCCGTGTTTTTGCATCTTCACGGGCAGGCTAGGCGCAACCAGTGTGCAGCGAAAAACGTCGACGGATGTATTTAAAGCGACTTCGTTTGCAACACGAAAATAAACACAGGAAGACGTTTCCCCGAAGACCCTTCCGGCCAAAACCCTGACGCAAGACGCGGAAAGGATTGCATCAGTGCTCGGCCGCGAAACCGATTCCACCGGGAGCGTTCCTCCCCTTCCAGCCTCCATTCTGCCCCGATCACGGACGCGAGCCGGATGGGGGGCGGAATGGCATTTGCTTCTGTTTCGGACCCTCGCGGCAGAATCTTGCCTGAAAATTCTTTTTTCGCTTTCTGGGCACTGCGTTTTACAGTTTTGCAAGTCTCTTCGTTCACATCCAATCTAAAAGTAGGGGTATCGCAAGATTGAGGACCGGCTGCTTTCGATTTTGATTTGGTATTCAAAATAGATTCCTGCCTTGCAGGCTCTTCAAGTGCTTAAATAAATAGACCACGTTGATGATATTGAAAATGAATACCGGCCCACGGCCACAACGCGATTTTCCATCTAACGTATGAAACCACAGGATTCTCATCTGCTAATATCAGACGAGGATTCGATACTTTTTTCAGTTTTTTTTTTTTTCCTCAGTCGAGGTCAAGGGACTATATAATACCAATATTGTCCAGTATTGGCTGGATTGAAAATTCGATTCCGGGTCACGGGAGTCTCGTCGGCAAATGCAGTGAGAACATAGATCTTCTGCCAAAGCTGCTCTATGTGCTCATGGAACGTGTTCGCATCGTGCCCCTTTCATGTATTATTAGTAGAGGCTCTTTTGCCTGAATACAGCCAGCTGCCGCAACTCTTCTCAACATACGGGAAAACTCTCATTTGTATGTGAAGCAGAGACTGATGCGAAGCAAATGCTGCCTTCTGACCTTTCCATTCCAAAGACGTGGGCTGTCGGTCGATATCCTCCGACACGGGACTGAAATATCAAGATCCGGTCATGAAAAAAAAGTCGGAGGCGACTTGTTAGGGAGATGGGGGGGGGGGGGGGGGGGGGTGTG